>WBZZ01003366.1:20000-22500 GCA_019918135.1 Paulinella micropora
CCAATCAGGCGTTACAGCTCGCGCAGGCCAAGACAGAGGAAGAGAAAGAGAGAGGAAAGGAGAGAGAGAGAGACAGAGAGAGAGAGAGAGAGAGAGAGAGAGAGAGACAGAGAATGAACGAGAGAGAGAGAGAGAGAGAGAGAGAGAGACACGCACACACAGAGAAAGAGAGAGACAAAGGAGAGAAGAGGGGGGGTGTGGTGTGTTATAATGTTTGAATCAGGTACCTGGAACTCCACGCGCGGCTTGTAGGGTCCGATCAGACACTGTAGATCGCGCAGGCCAAGGACCGTTACCTCCAGAATAAACTCCTTGCAGATCTGCAGACATCGCATAAATATGACACGGCATTAAATTGACTTACATCGAATTACATCACATCAACATCACATCATGTCACATCACGTCACGTCACATCACGTCACGTCACGTCACGTCACATCACGTCACGTCATGTCACGTCATGTCACGTCACATCACCTCATATCACCTCACATCACGTCACACCTCGTCACACCTTGTCACATCACGTCACGTCACGACGCATCACGTCACATCGCATCACATCATATCACATCATATCACATCCTATCATATCACGTGACCGGTGGGATATTGACGACAGGTGGCACTTTCATCATCTCTTCCGTCGTCAAATAGAACATTGTATTATATCACATCACATCACATCACATCACGTCACATCATATCACGTGACCGGTGAGATATTGACGACAGGTGGCACTTTTATCGTCTCTTTCAAATATGACATTGTGTTATATAACATCACATCACATCACATCACATCACGTGACCGGTGCGATGTTCACGACAGGTGGCACTTTCATCGTCTCTTCCGTCGTCAAATATGAGATTGTGTTATATTACATCACATCACATCACATCACATCACATCACGTGACCGGTGAGATATTGACGACAGGTGGCACTTTCATCGTCTCTTCCGTCGTCAAATATGACATTGTCTTATATTACATCACATCACATCACATCACGTGACCGGTGCGATGTTCACGACAGGCGGCACTTTCATCGTCCCTTCCGTCGTCAAGAGCTGAAATGCTGCGAGCACGCGTGCGTTGCCGATCAAACTACATACATAGATACATACATAAATACATACATACATACATACATACATACATATATACATACATACATACATACATACATACATGCATACATACATACATTACATACTTACATACATTACATACATACATACATACATACATACATACATACATACATACATTACATACATTACATACATTACATACATTACATACATTACATACATTACATACATACATTACATACATTACATAAATACATCATACATACATTACAGACATACATATATTACATACATTACATACATACATACATTACATACATACATACATTACATACATACATACATTACAGACAGACAGACATACATACATACATACATACATACATACTGCATACATACATACATACATACATACATACATACATACATACATGCATACATGCATACATACATACATACGCACATACATACCCGCCTGTGTTATCGCATAAGGGAAACCAGCGAGGCTCGGGCCCGTGCTCCAGATGAGTGTTCTACATAGATAGATGGATAGGTAGGTAGGTAGGTAGGTAGGTAGGTAGGTAGATAGGTAGGTAGGTAGGTAGGTAGGTAGGTAGGTAGGTAGGTAGGTAGAGACCTTCTGCACCCAATCCAGTGGGATCCCTCCCCCACCTCTCTTGTGGCTGCCTTTTTTGTTGGTCGTCAAGCGCCCTATCACCTCATCTCTGACCATGTCTTGGTCGAAGACAAAGGCTTGCAAGGAAGGTGCGAACTCGATAGGCTCGGGCGCGTTGATATTCATGTCGAATTTCTAAGCAAGCAGTAAGGACAAAGAAATTGATGGTGTGTGTGTGTGTGGGGGGGGGGGGGGGGGGGATTCACGGAAGGCGAAGACAAGATCTGCATACATCGTTTTAGTTATATCGCACAGCTACGTCGCTTAGCTAGGTAGGTAGATAGGTAGACTGACAGCCAGCCAGGCCTTAGAGTTGTTCAACAACAAACACATGATCGGGCGTCTGGTGCCACTTTCTGGCTTTGCTTTCCTGAGAAGCCTGGCCTGTGGTGCCACTTTTGCACGCAGAATCCGGAAATCTGGGAGGTGCAGAATGACACTTACCTCATACCACAAGGGATTGGTGGTGTTTTTCTTGACTTTCGTCTTAACCTAGACAGATAGATAGATAAGATAGATAGAGAGATAGATAGATAGATATATAGATAGATAGATAGATAGATAGATAGATAGATAGATAGATAGATAGATAGATAGATAGATAGATAGATAGATAGACCGATAGATAGATCGATAGATAGATAGATAGATAGATAGATAGATAGATAGATAGATAGATAGATAGATAGATAGATAGATAGATATATAGATAGATAGATAGATAG
>WBZZ01003366.1:42500-47500 GCA_019918135.1 Paulinella micropora
AGATAGATAGAAAGTTACGTCAGGTTTGTTTGGGTCGGGCGCGGTGTTTGCCAGGCCGGCCCGTAGCCCGAACAGCAAGGTACCCGGAAATTCACCATTATCTAGATAGAAGATAGATGGATATGTATGGTCTGTCAGCGATGCATCTTCGAGGACACAGGCATCGGATAGATAGGATAGGTAGGTAGGTAGGTTAGATAGATAGATAGATAGATAGATAGATAGATAGATAGATAGATAGATAGATAGATAGATAGATAGATAGATAGATAGATAGATTAGATAGATTAGATAGATAGATTAGATAGATAGATAGATAGATAGATAGATAGATAGATAGATAGATAGATAGATAGATAGATAGATTAGATTAGATTAGATTAGATTAGATTAGATAGATAGATAGATAGATTATATTAGATTAGATTAGATTAGATTAGATAGATAGATAGATAGATAGATAGATAGATAGATAGATAGATAGATAGATAGATAGATAGATAGATAGATAGATAGATACATAGATAGATAGATAGATAGATAGATAGATAGATAGATAGATAGATAGATAGATAGATAGATAGATAGATAGATAGATAGATAGATAGATAGATAGATATATAGATAGATAGATAGATAGATAGATAGATAGATAGATAGATAGATAGATAGATAGATAGATAGATAGATAGATGGATGGATAGATAGATAGATAGATAGATAGATAGATAGATAGATAGATAGATAGATAGATAGATAGATAGATAGATAGATAGATAGATAGATGAGATATCGACTAATGTCAGAAAAAAGGAGCTTCTGATTTCGTCAACCAAGGAAGTCTGTGGGTAAAGTATTAACCCGATGCCCAGCTAAGCCGTGATGTTTGCACGGAAGGGACTGATACAGGCGATACCAAAGCTCCCTAGTACCAGGCGGGGCCAGGGCTCGTTCCATAAGCGCCCCTTGCAGAACGAGCTCCCACCTCCATTACAGAGGACCCAGTAAGCAGATGGAGTTTCGAGACTGTCGACAGTCTAGTATAAACCGACAGAGCACTGTGGGTTTTATTCCGGGCTTAACAAGCGAGAAAGGGCACCCTGAGGGAACAGGATTGTGCTTCCCGTCGCTATTTCGGCATGTGACTTATAGGCGTATGGCTAGGCACACATAAGGCACCCCACCACGGGCCCAGCACACCCGCACCATCCCCTAATTCTCTGTCTGTCGACAGATGGCACCCATTTCAAAAAACCAAGCCCAAGGGAGGGTCAGTGACACCTCAAGTGGCCTTGGTTCACTCCGTGGAGTAAGTGATGAGATCAACTGATGAGATATCGACTAATGTCAGAAAAAAGGAGCTTCTGATTTCGTCAACCAAGGAAGTCTGTGGGTAAAGTATTAACCCGATGCCCAGCTAAGCCGTGATGTTTGCACGGAAGGGACTGATACAGGCGATACCAAATCTCCCTAGTACCAGGCGGGGCCAGGGCTCGTTCCATAAGCGCCCCTAACGAGCTCCCACCTCCATTACAGAGGACCCAGTAAGCAGATGGAGTTTCGAGACTGTCGACAGTCTAGTATAAACCGACAGAGCACTGTGGGTTTTATTCCGGGCTTAACACGCGAGAAAGGGCACCCTGAGGGAACAGGATTGTGCTTCCCGTCGCTATTTCGGCATGTGACTTATAGGCGTATGGCTAGGCACACATAAGGCACCCCACCACGGGCCCAGCACACCCGCACCATCCCCTAATTCTCTGTCTGTCGACAGATGGCACCCAAGATAGATAGATAGATAGATAGATAGATAGATAGATAGATAGATAGATAGATAGATAGATAGATAGATAGATAGATAGATAGATAGATAGATAGATAGATTAGATAGATAGATTAGATAGATAGATTAGATTAGATAGATAGATAGATTAGATTAGATAGATAGATTAGATAGATAGATTAGATAGATAGATTAGATAGATAGATTAGATAGATTGGATAAGATAGATTGGATAAGATAGATTGGATAAGATAGATTGGATAAGATAGATTGGATAAGATAGATTAGATAAGATAGATTAGATAAGATAGATTAGATAAGATAGATTAGATAAGATAGATTAGATAAGATAGATTAGATAAGATAGATTAGATAAGATAGATTAGATAAGATAGATTAGATAAGATAGATTAGATAAGATAGATTAGATAAGATAGATTAGATAAGATAGATTAGATAAGATAGATTAGATAAGATAGATTAGATAAGATAGATTAGATAAGATAGATTAGATAAGATAGATTAGATAAGATAGATTAGATAAGATAGATTAGATAAGATAGATTAGATAAGATAGATTAGATAAGATAGATTAGATAAGATAGATTAGATAAGATAGATTAGATAAGATAGATTAGATAAGATAGATTAGATAAGATAGATTAGATAAGATAGATTAGATAAGATAGATTAGATAAGATAGATTAGATTAGATAGATTAGATTAGATAGATTAGATTAGATAGATTAGATTAGATAGATTAGATTAGATAGATTAGATTAGATAGATTAGATTAGATAGATTAGATTAGATAGATTAGATTAGATAGATTGGATTAGATAGATTGGATTAGATAGATTGGATAAGATAGATTAGATAAGATAGATTGGATAAGATAGATTAGATAAGATAGATTAGATTAGATAGATTAGATTAGATAGATTAGATTAGATAGATTAGATAAGATAGATTAGATAAGATAGATTAGATAAGATAGATTAGATAAGATAGATTAGATAAGATAGATTAGATAAGATAGATTAGATAAGATAGATTAGATAAGATAGATTAGATAAGATAAATTAGATAAGATAGATTAGATAAGATAGATTAGATAAGATAGATTAGATAAGATAGATTAGATAAGATAGATTAGATAAGATAGATTAGATAAGATAGATTAGATAAGATAGATTAGATAGATAGATTAGATAGATAGATTAGATAGATAGATAGATTAGATAGATAGATTAGATAGATAGATTAGATAGATAGATTAGATAGATAGATTAGATAGATAGATTAGATAGATAGATTAGATAGATAGATTAGATAGATAGGTTAGATAGATAGATTAGATAGATAGATTAGGTAGATAGATTAGATAGATAGATTAGATAGATAGATTAGATAGATAGATTAGATAGATAGATTAGATAGGTAGATTAGATAGATAGATTAGATAGATAGATTAGATAGATAGATTAGATAGATAGATTAGATAGATAGATTAGATAGATAGATTAGATAGATAGATAGATAGATAGATTATATAGATGTGTTTGGTCTATCAGCTCTGCATATCCGAGGACATAGGCATCAATTATGTAGATAGATAGATAGATACACAGATAGATAGATAGATAGATAGATAGATAGATAGATAGATAGATAGATAGATAGATAGATAGATAGATGGATTAGATAGATTAGATAGATAGATTAGATAATAGATAGATTAGATAGATAGATTAGATAGATAGATTAGATAGATAGATTAGATAGATAGATTAGATAGATAGATAGATAGATAGATAGATAGATAGATAGATAGATAGACAGATAGATAGACAGATAGATAGACAGATAGATAGACAGATATATAGATAGATAGATAGATAGATAGATAGATAGATAGATAGATAGATAGATAGATAGATAGATAGATAGATAGATAGATAGATAGATTGGATAGATTGGATGGATAGATTAGATAGATAGATAGATAGATAGATAGATAGATAGATAGATAGATAGATAGAAGATAGATAGGTAGATAGATAGATAGATAGATAGATAGATAGATAGATAGATAGATAGATAGATAGATAGATAGATAGATAGATAGATAGATAGATAGATAGATAGATGAGATATCGGCTAATGTCAGAAAAAAGGAGCTTCTGATTTCGTCAACCAAGGAACTCTGTGAATAAAGTATTGACCCGATGCCCAGCTAAGCCGTGATGTTTGCACGGAAGGGACTGATACAGGCGATACCAAAGCTCCCTAGTACCAGGCGGGGCCAGGGCTCGTTCCATAAGCGCCCCTTGCAGAACGAGCTCCCACCTCCATTACAGAGGGCCCAGTAAGCAGATGGAGTTTCGAGACTGTTCGACAGTCTAGTATAAACCGACAGAGCACTGTGGGTTTTATTCCGGGCTCAACAAGCGAGAAAGGGCACCCTGAGGGAACAGGATTGTGCTTCCCGTCGCTATTTCGGCATGTGACTTATAGGCGTATGGCTAGGCACACATAAGGCACCCCACAGATAGATTAGATAGATAGATAGATAGATAGATAGATAGATAGATAGATAGATAGATAGATAGATAGATAGATAGATAGATAGATATATAGATAGATAGATAGATAGATAGATAGATAGATAGATAGATAGATAGATAGATAGATGGATAGATAGATAGATAGATAGATAGATAGATAGATAGATAGATAGATAGATAGATAGATAGATAGATAGATCGCTCGCTAGCTAGCTAGCTATCGTGCTTGCCTAGTTTGTTGAGGACTCGCTCGCTAGCTAGCTATCGCGCTTGCCTAGTTTGTTGAGGACGGGGTCCTCAGTAAGCAGTTGCCAGCTAGGAGCCACCTCCCAGCCCTTCTTCACCAGCTCCGCCATCGACACACGGTAGTAGCAGATCCTAGAGATTATACACATACACAACCATACAGAAGACCTAGATTTTCCCGGACAAACACCCGCAAATACCCCGAAAGTTCACACAGACCAACTAGAAAACAGACCCACAAACATTTCCCTGGGAAATCACCGCAAACTTGGCGAATTTTTCGCAGTCCTCTCGTCGTCTTGCTTGTCAGTTGTCTTTACCGTTTCCCCGTCGCTGTGCCCAGGGCGTTTCCCACGTTTGTGCTGACTACTAGGTATACAAACACGTCGGGTACTTGCTTGGGA
>WBZZ01003366.1:57500-60000 GCA_019918135.1 Paulinella micropora
ATGTACAAAATATATGTCTGTAAATGAATGTATGTGTGTGTTTGTATTTGTGCAGGTAGTTACCGTCCTTTCAAGTCGCGACACTCGATGAGGTGCACACGAATCGAATAATCCCCTATATGAATATATTGAATGTTTGTATTCATTCCTTCGTATTTTACTTTTTTGTATGTTTGTGTAAGTATTTACACTTAACATGTAAATATTTGGATTATGTTGACACGAATCGAATAGTCCCCTATATGTATATATTCAATGTTTGTATTTTATTTGTACTTTACTTGTTTGTATGTTTGTGCAAGTATTTACACTTAACATGTAAATATTTACATTTTGGATTAGGTGGACACACACACACACACACACATACAGACACACACATACACACACACACACAGATATATATATATATATATATATATATATATATATGTATGTATGTATGTATGTATGTACGTATGTACGTACATATGTATGTATGTATGTATGTATGTATGTATGTATGTATGTATGTATGTATGTATGTATGTATGTAGTATTTATTCTGTTCAATATTTTTCACATGCATGTGCTTTTACATTTACATTCAATACTTATGTTTTAATTTTGACAACCCCTCCTTCCCTCCCCCCCCCCGGGGGGGGGGGGGGGGCTTTCACAAACTTTAAAAAAATTATTTAAATTTTTATTTAATACTTTTTTATTTTATTTTATTTTATTTTATTTTATTTATTATTATTATTATTATTATTATTATTATTATTATTATTATTATCATTATTATTATTATTATTATTATTATTATTAATTATTATTATTATTATTATTATTATTATTATTATTAGTAGTAGTAGTAGTAGTAGTAGTAGTAGTAGTAGTAGTAGTAGTAGTAGTAGTAGTAGCAGTAGTAGCAGTAGTAGTAGTAGTAGCAGTAGTAGTAGTAGTAGTAGTAGTAGTAGTAGTAGTAGTAGTAGTAGTAGTAGTAGTAGTATCAGTAGTAGTATCAGTAGTAGTATCAGTATTATTATTATTATTATCATCATTATTATTATTATTATTATTATTATTATTATTATTATTATTATTATTATTATTATTATTATTGTTAATCCATCTGGGCCCTGTCGCCAGTTCGATTCCCGTCGGTGCCACCAGTATTTTCATTGAACATACCGATCCGTCTGGACCAGTATTTTCATTGAACATACCGGCCCGTCTGGAAGTGTTGGAACTGCCCTTGCGGGGGTGTCATTAGAGCTTATCGTCAATTCTTCGTACTCCCCTCACGGGTGAGACGATGGAGGCGCATGTGCAGAAATGCATCAGCCATTGACAGAGAAGCACTATTATTGTTAATATTATTATTATTATCATTATTATTATCATTATTATTATCATTATTATTATCATTATTGGACACCGTGATAGCCCAGTGGTCAAGTTCTACCATCTGGGCCCTGTCGCCAGTTCGATTCCAGTCGGTGTCACCAGTATTTTCATTGAACATACCGATCCGTCTGGACCAGTATTTTCATTGAACATACCGGCCCGTCTGGAAGTGTTGGAACTGCCCTTGCGGGGGTGTCATTAGAGCTTATCGTCAATTCTTCGTACTCCCCTCACGGGTGAGACGATGGAGGCGCATGTGCAGAAATGCATCAGCCATTGACAGAGAAGCACTATTATCATTATTATTATCATTATTATTATCATTATTATTATCATTATTATTATCATAATAATCTGGTATCTGCCTCGAAACCCCACCCATAACAATCTGGTGTCTGCTGGGTCCTGGGCTATCAACCAGCATATGCGGAGTTTAACATCTTTTACGCGCGCAACGACCCTCCTCCCCAGCATCTACCACCAAAGGGTTATGAGTTGGCGTCACAGTTTAACGCCTTGAGGCCATTGGGCTGGAACTCTGTTTAGCAAATGTGACTAGGTTTTTTCATCGGGATTTCCCTCAAATATGTCACAGTCAACACTCCAAGGCAGATTTACTGATGCAGCTAATGGCATATCCTCAACGGACATAAGCCTCCAATACCCTTGTTCGAGGTCCTCCACCCCCCCGTGTCAGTCTCTCGCCTGATGATCGGGGCCACCGATGGAGCTCCTGAGGGCAAGACTGCACTAAGCCGAGGTTATTCCGCAGTCCCAGCAACCTCTTGCAAGACGTCACCGAATGTGCAAGTGCATACACCAAGCGCGGTTGCTAGAGCTGCCTCGAAACCCCACCCATAACAATCTGGTGTCTGCTGGGTCCTGGGCTATCAACCAGCATATGCGGAGTTTAACATCTTTTACGCGCGCAACGACCCTCCTCCCCAGCATCTACCACCAAAGGGTTATGAGTTGGCGTCACAGTTTAACGCCTTGAGGCCATTGGGCTGAATAATAATAATAATAATAATAATAATAATAATAATCATAATAGTGCTTCTCTGTCAATGGCTGATGCATTTCTGCACATGCGCCTCCATCGTCTCACCCG
>WBZZ01003366.1:80000-130000 GCA_019918135.1 Paulinella micropora
AAAAACTTGACTTAAAACATTTTTATTTTATGTCGGACTAATATTAATATTATCATCTATTATTGGCTCCGTTGTGTTAATTAATATTAATATTGAAAAGTTTAACATATACGACAAGTTTGACCCGGCTATATGAAAGTTGAAGTTTGATTTACATAAAAAGTTTAACGTGATAGTATAAAAAGTTTAACCTATGTTAAAAAGTTTGACCTATATATTGCTGTTGACATTCAAGACAACAAAAATTAGTTTTTCATTTTTGTGTCAGATTTTCATTTTTGTGACAGTTTTTCATTTTTGTGACAAAAATTCAAATTTTCAAATTTAACGGTAACATTTCGCGAAAATTTACGATATTTTGCGGACGAATATAGCCGTTAATTTGAAAAATTCAAATTTTCACCCAAAATCAAAATTCCAACCAAAACTGAAATTCCAACCAAAACAGAAAAATCAATTTTTTTTGTTGTCTTGAATGTCAACAGCAATACAATAAAACTTTCAAGGAAGAGTTATTTATCAACAGTGGTTTACCATACCACGAGTGATCGTGCTCACCCCTTTGCCAAGGTTAATTTTAAATACAGAGTAAGTGCTTGGTAATGGTAAGTTTAAGGGCTAGGTATAGGGCAAGGTATATGGTCTCCAGTGCTTTTGAGCTGTGCTCAAGACGAAAAATCAAGTTCTGAAGGAAATTATCTGTGGTGGAGAGATGGTTTAGGTTGAGATGGTTCTGGTCGTGCTGTACTAGCTGTAGCCTCGGAGAACGTAAGCAGGCTAGATTGGAAAGGAAAGTTAGCACAGCAAGTGAGGAAAATTATGAGACGATATGGGCAAAAAAGGAAATTGCTGGAGCGAAAAGTGATTTTTCCAGAGCCTACGGTAAGTTTAGATATAAAAAATTAATCAAGGTACTCTTTCCCACCCGCCCTGCAGGCTCCCGGCCTAACTAACCGGGGGACCTAACAACTTCATGTGGAACTATACAAGTACTCTAATACCTAAACTGGAAGCATCTTCGTTAACTCTTAAGTAACTGTTTAATCCACTTCAATAAACAAAAACAAAGCGCAATGCGACTTCGGACTCCTAGTATAGGTAAGGTAGTTGTATGGAAAAGTTAGGTAGTGTTAGATAGGGCAATAGGCTTTTTAGCCAGAGGTGTAGAGAGCGATTGCTGCAGGAGTCAGTCAGTGCTAGTGCAGTTGAGGTAAACTAGGTAAATAAGGTAGTCGAGGGCAGGTTTTAGGGCTTGAAGAGGTGACAGAAAGTCTGCTTAGGGAGACAAGAAGAGTGCCAGTGCTAGGGTGGTTAAGGTAAGTAAGGTAAGAAACGGCTGGAGCAGAGGAGGGTTGTAGTTCATTGAGTCAGCGTAGCTGCAGCGCTAGGGCAGTTGAGGTAAATCCGGTAAATAATAAGGGCTGGCCCAGGGGTAGGGGAGTTTTAAGTAATTTGAAGCAACCAAAGCATGGAACCAATTGAAAGAGCACAGTTGAAGGAACCAAACGTACCAATCCAAAGCGGATGAATTAGATGAACCATGATTCGGAACCAAATAGACCGTCAAACCAAATGAACCAACTGCTTGAGTCATGAAGCCGGTGTAATCAATCGAATTGGGTCGAACGTGTGAGGGAAATCCAACGAGGAGCAGATTTCAATCTCGGACTAGCTGAGGTTATCAGTGGAGAGCAAGGGGGCGCTTCCACATGCGCTTCCACATAATCACTGTGTCATACACAAGCGCAAATATGTATATACACACACATGCATACACATACATACACTACACACACATATGTACACACACACACACACACATATACGCATAAGTACACACATAACACACACACATACGCATACACACACATGTACAGACATATAGACATATACATACGTATACACACACATACCCATATTGACATGCATACACATGTACATACAAGACACAAAACACACACCCACACATACACACACATGCACACATATACACATCCATATACATCCACATATAGACATACTCCCATACAAACACATACACACACAGACACACACACGCATGTACACACATGCACAAATCCCACACACATACACACATACATACACATAAACACACACATACACATAAACACACACACATCCACAAACCTACACGCACGCACACACACACACACACACACACCTACACACACACACACTCATGCAGTACGTACACACACACACACACACACACACATACATGCACACACACACAACACACACACACCCACAAAAACACAAAGGCAAAAAACGATGGGCGATGAGCGAAGCGAGGTTTTGGGGCCAGTTCAGGTAGCTGGACTCCAGGGGCCGTAGCAGAACTGCGGGGCACTCCGGGTCATTCACACGCATCCACACGCATACACATACACAAAGGAAGAAGAGAAGGTCGATGAGCGAAGAATCGAAGAGCTCTGGGCTCCAGTCCAGGTGGTTGCAGACTGAGTATCAGAACTCCAAGGGCTGTAGTTTCAGGGCACTTTTTCAGTGTTGCTATGATTGCTCATAGTAGGCGCCTGGTGGACAGGTGTGTCGAATCCCGAACCCTTAGCAGGGACAAGGATGCATATGTAACTTTCAAGGAATAGTTATTTATTAACAGGGGTTTACCAGACCACGAGTGACCGTGCTCACCCCTTTGCCAAGGTTAATTTTCAGTACAGAGTAAGTGCTTGGTAATGGTAAGGTTAAGGGCTAGGTATAGAACAAGATATATGGTCTCCAGTGCTTTTGAGCTGTGCTCAAGACGAAGAATTCTGAAGGAAATTATCTGTGGTGGAGAGATGGTTTAGGTTGAGATGGTTCTAGTCGTGCTGTAGAAAACGTGCAGAGTAAGTTTAGATAAAAAAAAATAATCAAAGTAAGGAGTCCGAAGTCGCATTGCGCTTTGTTTTTGTTGATTGAAGTGGATTGAACAGTTACTTAAGAGTTAACGAAGATGCTTCCAGTTTAGGTATTAGAGTAATTGTATAGTTCCACATGAAGTTTATTTTTTTAAAAAGTTTGCACTGTATTAAAAAGTTTGACTCACTGTCAAACTTTTTATATAGGTGAAACTTTTTAAATAAGTCCAAAAAAAAAAAAAAAAAAAAAAAAAAAAAAAAAAAAAAAAAAAAAAACATATATAAAAAGTTTGACCTATATAAAAAGTTTCACCATATAAAAAAATTCACCTATATAAAAAGTTTGACAGTGAGTCAAACTTTTTAATATAGTGCAAACTTTTTTATTGTATATAGGAGTCAAACTTATATATATATATATATATATATATATATATATATATTAGGGCTAAAACATGATGATGAATGTCGATAGTAATATTATTCATCATGATTGTATCAACCGTTGAAACTTTTGATGGCATAAAGAGCGCTTTTCGTCAATCGGAAAGACTCAGCTGAGAGTCGTCTCAGTCACAGCGCTGCCGATCGGGCTGGGCTGAGCCGATCTGACCGTCACGGTGATGGTATCATAGTAATATTAGTAGTCACTGTAGTGGTCGCCGTCGGACTACTGAGAGTCGGGCCAGGCAATCTGCCAGGGGCACTATAAATTTAATAATTATTTGCTTTAATAATAATTCGTCAGAGAAAATATATATACTAGCTAATAATAATAATTCAGTTCGCCGACCTCTCTGACCAAGCCTTTGAGCAACTCAGCATGCTCATTATAGAGGTCTTTACCGACTCCTTTCAGAGTCAACCGGTCCTGTCTCACACAGCTACCAAAAGGAAGGGAAGGCAGATTTAATAAAAGAGAACTAGCAATAGAAGAAGAAGAAGAAGAAGAAGAAGAAGAAGAAGAAGAAGAAGAAGAAGAAGAAGAAGAAGAAGAAGAAGAAGAAGAAGAAGCTTTGGTACTCGTCGATCGTTTCCGAGCAGCTGCACAGTATACAGTAAAAACATGTGGACCCGAAAAGAATATACATCACACAGTGTCAAGAAAAGTTCTCACACATACATTATATAATTTCAAACCATCGCCTTTTCTTGAGCATCCTAAGTTTCAGCTCTAAATCTGCTAAACAATTTTTTCTACCTAAGAAGTGGTACCTCGAGCTCTATGAGTTACTTCACGTGCAGGGATAGTAACAAGCGCTGACTGCCGCGGGGTACATGTGAGAAGAGCTGACGCGGGCGGTGCGCGCGAGTCGATCCAGCGAAGTATTTCTACTAATGCTTCCTGTGTAAAATGTACATGTTATTACTTTCGTCAATCATATGGCTGTGTTGCGGTATTAGCATGTAAGTAATCGTGAAAAAAAACTCATCAAGTTACCTTTCGAATTTTACTGTCAGTACTTTTGATAGCAGCTAAAGGTTTCCAGAGCTCTGAGGGGAAATCAGAAGGCATCTTGTCTTGAATTCCCCAGCCAACTTGGCCTTCAAGAAGACATAACAGAACACTGACATCAGTTTTTCACTCACTCTCTCTCTCTCTCTCTCTCTCTCTCTCTCTCTCTTTCTCTCTCTCTCGCTCTCTCTTAACATTGCTGATCTCCTGCTTGTACAATTGCAAATATAAGACCTCGCCCGGTGACGGCGACTGCCTTCATTCTCTCTGAAATCAAAGCTGTCAGTTTTTTATCAGTCATAGCCCTAAGAGAAAGCAAGGAAGCAAGCGAGCGAGCGAGCGAACGAGCGAGCGAGAGAGAGAGAGAGAGAGAGAGAGAGAGAGAGAGAGAGAGAGAGAGAGAGAGAGAGTTTGTGTGTGTGTGCGCGTGGAAGAGCGAGAGAGAGAGAGAGAAGCGCAGACAGACAGACAGAATAACAGATAGAAAGAGAAAGAGAGAGAGAGAGAGGAGAGAGAGAGAGAGAGAGAGAGAGAGAGAGAGAGAGTATTTTCCCATACGTGTATTCGATTTCTTTGGCTCCATGAATAGCCCTCGCTGAGTGAGATATGATTCAGTTGGACGCCGCGACAGATTCTATACAGTTTAAAAAATTCATAAGGAGAAGAAGAAGAAGAAGAAGAAGAAGAAGAAGAAGAAGAAGAAGAAGAAGAAGAAGAAGAAGAAGAAGAAGAAGAAGAAGAAGAAGAAGAGAAAAGAAGGGGGAGGGGGGGAATAGATAGATAGGTAGATGAATGGAGAGAGAGAGGCCGCGAGCGAGGGGGGGAGGGGGGGGGGGGGCAGAGAGAGAGAGAGAGAGAGAGAGAGAGAGAGAGAGAGAGAAAGAGAGAGAGAGCGAGAGAGCGAGAGAGAGAGAGAGAGATGAGGTGAAAGAACCACGAGGACGTGGCTGGAAAATAGTGAAGATTTTTTGTCTTGCGTCACCTGTTCGTCTAAAATATAACTCACTTTGAGCTTTGATTAACTTGTTGAAGCGGTTTCGCTCCTCTTGAATTTTTCTCTGGTCACGGCAGCAATAGCTGGACTGTATGCAGGTCAGGCCTTTTCTGGCCAGGGTTAGTATGTCTAGGCGAGAAGCGCCCCTTAAGACCACGCAAGAAGATGAAGAAGATGAAGAACCGAAACTGCAACTCGGATCGCACAGCGAACTGAAGCTGCGACTCATGTCAGCCATCAAATTGTTAACACCAGAAAAAAATTATATTATTATCATTATTATTTTTGTTATTATTATTATTATTATTATTATTATTATTATTATTATTATTATTATTATTATTATTATCTCACTCCTTGCACCCACTTGCACATGCACAGCACGCTCTTTGCACATTGCACTGCCAGTCGAGTCTTTGGAGCGGAGCCGCGTCACCGAACGGTCCCGTGCTACCAATGGAGGCACATGTCCGACAGGATCAAAGGCCAATTGACTGATAAGTCTATTATTATTATTATTATTATTATTATTATTATTATTATTATTATTATTATTATTATTATTATTATTATTATTATTATTATTATTATTATTATTATTATTATTATTATTATTATTATTATTATTATTATTATTATTATATCACGTCTACTACTACTACTACTACTACTACTACTACTACTACTACTACTACTACTACTACTACTACTACACTATACTACTATTACTACTACTACATACCACTAACTGCATACCGTTAACTACTACTACTACTACTACTACTACTACTACTAATAATAATAATAATAATAATAATAATAATAATAATAATAATAATAATAATAATAATAATAATAATAATAATAAATAAACTAATAAAATAATAAATATAGTGCTTCTCAGTCAATGGCGAATGCATTTCTGCACATGTGCCTCCATCGTCTCACCCGCGAGGGGAGTACGAAGATTTGACGATAGCTCTAATGACACCCCCGCAGGGCAGCTCCAAGCCTTCCAGACAGACCAATACTTTCAAAGAAAATATCCTTTGAAAATACTGGCCCCGACGGGAATCGAACTGGCGACAGGTCCCAGATGGTAGACCTTAACCACTGGGCTATCGCGGTGCCATAATAAAATAATAAATATAATAATGATAATAGTGCTTCTCTGTCAATGGCTGATGCAAATCTGCACATGCGCCTCCATCGTCTCACCCGTAAGGGGAGTACGAAGAATTGACGATAGGCTCTAATGACACCCCCCGCACGGGCAGTTCCAACACTTCCAGACGGACCGGTATGTTCAATGAAAATACTGGTGGCACCGACGGGAATCGAACTGGCGACAGGGCCCAGATGGTAGAACTTGACCACTGGACTATCACGGTGTCCATAATAATGATAATAATAATAATAATAATAATAATAATAATAATAATAATAATAATAATAATAATAATAATAATAATAATAATAATAATAATAATAATAATAATAATAATAATAATAATAATAATAATAATAATAATAATAATAATAATAATAATAATAATAATAATAATAATAATAATAATAATAATAATAATAATAATAATAATAATAATAATAATAATAATAATAATAATAATAATAATAATAATAATAATAATAATAATAATAATAATAATAATAATAATAATAATAATAATAATAATAATAATAATAATAATAATAATAATAATAATAATAATAATAATAATAATAATAATAATAATAATAATAATAATAATAATAATAATAATAATAATAATAATAATAATAATAATAATAATAATAATAATAATAATAATAATAATAATAATAATAATAGTGCTTCTCTGTCAATGGCTGATGCATTTCTGCACATGCGCCTCCATCGTCTCACCCGTGAGGGGAGTACGAAGAATTGACGATAAGCTCTAATGACACCCCCGCAAGGGCAGTTCCAACACTTCCAGACGGGCCGGTATGTTCAATGAAAATACTGGTCCAGACGGATCGGTATGTTCAATGAAAATACTGGTGGCACCGACGGGAATCGAACTGGCGACAGGGCCCAGATGGTAGAACTTGACCACTGGGCTATCACGGTGTCCATAATAATAATAATAATAATAATAATAATAATAATAATAATAATAATAATAATAATAATAATAATAATAGTGCTTCTCTGTCAATGGCTGATGCATTTCTGCACATGCGCCTCCATCGTCTCACCCGTGAGGGGAGTACGAAGAATTGACGATAAGCTCTAATGACACCCCCGCAAGGGCAGTTCCAACACTTCCAGACGGGCCGGTATGTTCAATGAAAATACTGGTCCAGAAATAGACCGGTATGTTCAATGAAAATACTGGTGGCACCGACGGGAATCGAACTGGCGACAGGCCCAGATGGTAGAACTTGACCACTGGGCTATCACGGTGTCCATAATAATAATAATAATAATAATAATAATAATAATAATAATAATAATAATAATAATAATAATAATAATAATAATAATAATAATAATAATAATAATAATAATAATAATAATAATAATAGAAATATGTATGTATCGTCTGCCAATTGCTGAGCCAAAAGGCCATGTGCATCCAGTCCTCCATTCCATAAGGAAAGTCTCCACACCACTACTACTACTGCTACTACTACTACTACTAGTACTACTACTACTACTAGTACTACTACTACTACTAGTACTAGTACTACTACTACTACTACTACTACTACTACTACTACTACTACTACTGCTGCTGCTGCTGCTGCTGCTACTACTACTACTACTGCTACTGCTACTAAGGCCGTGGCGGTGGACTGCTTCGCCAACCAGCAGCACAACCAGGACCACTCGGGCCAGGGCAGCCTGCCCGCCCTGACCAAGCACCTGACCGCCTTCCAGCTGCTTGAGCACGCCGCCATCTTGTCGGCCGACTCGCTGTCGCTGTCGGCCGCAGACGTGACGCGCGCCGCGCAAGGCCCCGTGCGCATGTTTTCCATCGACGGCTCGCACACCGAGGCGGCGGTGCTGTCTGACTTGCGGCTGGCCGAGGCTAGCTTGGCGGAGGGCGGGCTGGTGCTGCTGGACGACGCGCTCAACGCAGACTGGCCGGGCGTGGCGGCGGGGCTGGCGCGCTACAGCCTGGAGCAGCAGAAGCCGCCGTCCTCGCGCGACGGCAGCAACGGCTCCTCCAGCGGCCTCTTGCCCTTTGCGCTGGGCTACAACAAAGCGTTCCTGGCCAGGCGCGAGTGGCGCGAGGGCTACTTCCAAGCCGTGCTGCCCTTCGCTCGCAAGTGCGCCGTGTTCCTGGGCCACGAGTGCGCCATCCTGCCGCAGGGCTGGATCGCCACGCACTTCGGCAACGACCCTCCCCGCTCCTGAGGGACTTGTCGCTCTTCCTTACTTATTCCTTCTTCTTCCTTCTTCTTCTTTCTTCTTCTTTCTTCTTCTTTCTTCTCCTCCTCCTCCTTCTCCTTCTCCTTATCGTTCTTGTTCTGCTATTTTATCCACTGAAGGACTTTGTATAAATGAAAAATGCTTGCTTTTGGTAGAGCTGCAAAGGAAGCATGCACTACTACTAGTAGTAGTAGTAGTAGTAGTACTACTACTACTACTACTACTACTACTACTACTACTACTACTGCTACTACTACTACTGCTACTACTACTGCTACTACTAGTACTACTACTACTACTAGTACTACTACTACTACTACTACTACTACTACTACTACTACTACTACTACTACTACTACTGCTGCTACTACTACTACTACTGCTACTGCTACTAAGCAATCGGTTTGATTCTCCGAAGAGTCACCTTTTTACCACTTTCCTTTATATCATACTTCTTCATCCCTACGAATGGCAAGTTTCTATTCATCAAACTTTCAGACTGCTACTATTACTTAATAGTAGTAAGTTATTTCAAAAGCCTTCCCGACTGGAACTTTCAATTTCAATCAAATTTTTTTTGCTATGATTTTGTGTCAAATTTGAAAACGTGACCATCACGGAGTGGCCAGTTGTTCACTTCGGTAGTCAGATTTCGATAATGAAAATTTACATAACCCCCCCCCCCCCCCCTCTCTCTCTTTCTCTCATGTCAACGTGCCTACTAGGCTCCCGCTGTGGTATTACTGCACGAGTTGAAAAAGATTCTTAGTGGCCCCTTGACTCCATGCCTGTGACTGACCGTCTTCAGTGGCACATCAAGTTTAAGTCACTTCGAGAAAAGTCTGCCTATGACATCCTGGGCCCCGGGTTTTCACAAATCGCTTCACTGACGAAAACTCTTCAACTGATTTAATGTGTCACGGTAGCGGCGTAGGACGGCCGGCCGTCATTCAAGTTTACAATTGATAGGCTGATGTTTCAACCATACCAGAGCTCTAATATTAATATTAATAAAAACTTGACTTAAAACATTTTTATTTTATGTCGGACTAATATTAATATTATCATCTATTATTGGCTCCGTTGTGTTAATTAATATTAATATTGAAAAGTTTAACATATACGACAAGTTTGACCCGGCTATATGAAAGTTGAAGTTTGATTTACATAAAAAGTTTAACGTGATAGTATAAAAAGTTTAACCTATGTTAAAAAGTTTGACCTATATACAATAAAACTTTCAAGGAAGAGTTATTTATCAACAGTGGTTTACCATACCACGAGTGATCGTGCTCACCCCTTTGCCAAGGTTAATTTTAAATACAGAGTAAGTGCTTGGTAATGGTAAGTTTAAGGGCTAGGTATAGGGCAAGGTATATGGTCTCCAGTGCTTTTGAGCTGTGCTCAAGACGAAAAATCAAGTTCTGAAGGAAATTATCTGTGGTGGAGAGATGGTTTAGGTTGAGATGGTTCTGGTCGTGCTGTACTAGCTGTAGCCTCGGAGAACGTAAGCAGGCTAGATTGGAAAGGAAAGTTAGCACAGCAAGTGAGGAAAATTATGAGACGATATGGGCAAAAAAGGAAATTGCTGGAGCGAAAAGTGATTTTTCCAGAGCCTACGGTAAGTTTAGATATAAAAAATTAATCAAGGTACTCTTTCCCACCCGCCCTGCAGGCTCCCGGCCTAACTAACCGGGGGACCTAACAACTTCATGTGGAACTATACAAGTACTCTAATACCTAAACTGGAAGCATCTTCGTTAACTCTTAAGTAACTGTTTAATCCACATCAATAAACAAAAACAAAGCGCAATGCGACTTCGGACTCCTAGTATAGGTGAGGTAGTTGTATGAAAAAGTTAGGTAGTGTTAGATAGGGCAATAGGCTTTTTAGCCAGAGGTGTAGAGAGCGATTGCTGCAGGAGTCAGTCAGTGCCAGTGCAGTTGAGGTAAACTAGGTAAATAAGGTAGTCGAGGGCAGGTTTTAGGGCTTGAAGAGGTGACAGAAAGTCTGCTTAGGGAGACAAGAAGAGTGCCAGTGCTACGGTGGTTAAGGTAAGTAAGGTAAGAAACGGCTGGAGCAGAGGAGGGTTGTAGTTCATTGAGTCAGCGTAGCTGCAGCGCTAGGGCAGTTGAGGTAAATCCGGTAAATAATAAGGGCTGGCCCAGGGGTAGGGGAGTTTTAAGTAATTTGAAGCAACCAAAGCATGGAACCAATTGAAAGAGCACAGTTGAAGGAACCAAACGTACCAATCCAAAGCGGATGAATTAGATGAACCATGATTCGGAACCAAATAGACCGTCAAACCAAATGAACCAACTGCTTGAGTCATGAAGCCGGTGTAATCAATCGAATTGGGTCGAACGTGTGAGGGAAATCCAACGAGGAGCAGATTTCAATCTCGGACTAGCTGAGGTTATCAGTGGAGAGCAAGGGGGCGCTTCCACATGCGCTTCCACATAATCACTGTGTCATACACAAGCGCAAATATGTATATACACACACATGCATACACATACATACACTACACACACATATGCACACACACACACACACATATACGCATAAGTACACACATAACACACACACATACGCATACACACACATGTACAGACATATAGACATATACATACGTATACACACACATACCCATATTTACATGCATACACGTGTACATACAAGACACAAAACACACACCCACACATACACACACATGCACACATATACACATCCATATACATCCACATATAGACATACTCCCATACAAACACATACACACACACATACACACACACGCATGTACACACATGCACAAATCCCACACACATACACACATACATACACATAAACACACACATACACATAAACACACACACATCCACAAACCTACACGCACGCACACACACACACACACACACACCTACACACACACACACTCATGCAGTACGTACACACACACACACACACACACACATACATGCACACACACACAACACACACACACACCCACAAAAACACAAAGGCAAAAAACGATGGGCGATGAGCGAAGCGAGGTTTTGGGGCCAGTTCAGGTAGCTGGACTCCAGGGGCCGTAGCAGAACTGCGGGGCACTCCGGGTCATTCACACGCATCCACACGCATACACATACACAAAGGAAGAAGAGAAGGTCGATGAGCGAAGAATCGAAGAGCTCTGGGCTCCAGTCCAGGTGGTTGCAGACTGAGTATCAGAACTCCAAGGGCTGTAGTTTCAGGGCACTTTTTCAGTGTTGCTATGATTGCTCATAGTAGGCGCCTGGTGGACAGGTGTGTCGAATCCCGAACCCTTAGCAGGGACAAGGATGCATATGTAACTTTCAAGGAATAGTTATTTATTAACAGGGGTTTACCAGACCACGAGTGACCGTGCTCACCCCTTTGCCAAGGTTAATTTTCAGTACAGAGTAAGTGCTTGGTAATGGTAAGGTTAAGGGCTAGGTATAGAACAAGATATATGGTCTCCAGTGCTTTTGAGCTGTGCTCAAGACGAAGAATTCTGAAGGAAATTATCTGTGGTGGAGAGATGGTTTAGGTTGAGATGGTTCTAGTCGTGCTGTAGAAAACGTGCAGAGTAAGTTTAGATAAAAAAAAATAATCAAAGTAAGGAGTCCGAAGTCGCATTGCGCTTTGTTTTTGTTGATTGAAGTGGATTGAACAGTTACTTAAGAGTTAACGAAGATGCTTCCAGTTTAGGTATTAGAGTAATTGTATAGTTCCACATGAAGTTTATTTTTTTAAAAAGTTTGCACTGTATTAAAAAGTTTGACTCACTGTCAAACTTTTTATATAGGTGAAACTTTTTAAATAAGTCCAAAAAAAAAAAAAAAAAAAAAAAAAAAAAAAAAAAAAAAAAAAACATATATAAAAAGTTTGACCTATATAAAAAGTTTCACCATATAAAAAAATTCACCTATATAAAAAGTTTGACAGTGAGTCAAACTTTTTAATATAGTGCAAACTTTTTTATTGTATATAGGAGTCAAACTTATATATATATATATATATATATATATATATATATATTAGGGCTAAAACATGATGATGAATGTCGATAGTAATATTATTCATCATGATTGTATCAACCGTTGAAACTTTTGATGGCATAAAGAGCGCTTTTCGTCAATTGGAAAGACTCAGCTGAGAGTCGTCTCAGTCACAGCGCTGCCGATCGGGCTGGGCTGAGCCGATCTGACCGTCACGGTGATGGTATCATAGTAATATTAGTAGTCACTGTAGTGGTCGCCGTCGGACTACTGAGAGTCGGGCCAGGCAATCTGCCAGGGGCACTATAAATTTAATAATTATTTGCTTTAATAATAATTCGTCAGAGAAAATATATATACTAGCTAATAATAATAATTCAGTTCGCCGACCTCTCTGACCAAGCCTTTGAGCAACTCAGCATGCTCATTATAGAGGTCTTTACCGACTCCTTTCAGAGTCAACCGGTCCTGTCTCACACAGCTACCAAAAGGAAGGGAAGGCAAATTTAATAAAAGAGAACTAGCAATAGAAGAAGAAGAAGAAGAAGAAGAAGAAGAAGAAGAAGAAGAAGAAGAAGAAGAAGAAGCTTTGGTACTCGTCGATCGTTTCCGAGCAGCTGCACAGTATACAGTAAAAACATGTGGACCCGAAAAGAATATACATCACACAGTGTCAAGAAAAGTTCTCACACATACATTATATAATTTCAAACCATCGCCTTTTCTTGAGCATCCTAAGTTTCAGCTCTAAATCTGCTGAACAATTTTTTCTATCTAAGAAGTGGTACCTCGAGCTCTATGAGTTACTTCACGTGCAGGGATAGTAACAAGCGCTGATTGCCGCGGGGTACATGTGAGAAGAGCTGACGCGGGCGGTGCGCGCGAGTCGATCCAGCGAAGTATTTCTACTAATGCTTCCTGTGTAAAATGTACATGTTATTACTTTCGTCAATCATATGGCTGTGTTGCGGTATTAGCATGTAAGTAATCGTGAAAAAAAAACTCATCAAGTTACCTTTCGAGTTTTACTGTTAGTACTTTTGATAGCAGCTAAAGGTTTCCAGAGCTCTGAGGGGAAATCAGAAGGCATCTTGTCTTGAATTCCCCAGCCAACTTGGCCTTCAAGAAGACATAACAGAACACTGACATCAGTTTTTCACTCACACTCTCTCTCTCTCTCTCTCTCTCTCTCTCTCTCTCTTTCTCTCTCTCTCTCTCTCTCTCTCTCTCTCTCTCTCTCTGTTAACATTGCTGTTCTCCTGCTTGTACAATTGCAAATATAAGACCTCGCCCGGTGACGGCGACTGCCTTCATTCTCTCTGAAGTCAAAGCTGTCAGTTTTTTATCAGTCATAGCCCTAAGAGAAAGCAAGGAAGCAAGCGAGCGAGCGAGCGAACGAGCGAGCGAGAGAGAGAGAGAGAGAGAGAGAGAGAGAGAGAGAGAGAGAGAGAGAGAGTTTGTGTGCGTGTGTGTGCGTGGAAGAGCGAGAGAGAGAGAGAGAGAGAGAGAGAGAGAGAGTTTGTGTGCGTGTGTGCGCGTGGAAGAGCGAGAGAGAGAGAGAGAGAGAGAGAGAGAGAGAGAGAGAGAGAGAGAGAGAGAGAGAGAAGCGCAGACAGACAGACAGAATAACAGATAGAAAGAGAAAGAGAGAGAGAGAGAAGGAGAGAGAGAGAGAGAGAGAGAGAGAGAGAGAGAGTATTTTCCCATACGTGTATTCGATTTCTTTGGCTCCATGAATAGCCCTCGCTGAGTGAGATATGATTCAGTTGGACGCCGCGACAGATTCTATACAGTTTAAAAAATTCATAAGGAGAAGAAGAAGAAGAAGAAGAAGAAGAAGAAGAAGAAGAAGAAGAAGAAGAAGAAGAAGAAGAAGAAGAAGAAGAAGAAGAAGAGAAAAGAAGGGGGAGGGGGGGATAGATAGATAGGTAGATGAATGGAGAGAGAGAGGCCGCGAGCGAGGGGGGAGGGGGGGGGGCAGAGAGAGAGAGAGAGAGAGAGAGAGAGAGAGAGAGAGAGAGAGAGAAAGAGAGAGAGAGCGAGAGAGCGAGAGAGAGAGATGAGGTGAAAGAACCACGAGGACGTGGCTGGAAAATAGTGAAGATTTTTTGTCTTGCACTGCAAGCGCCATGAAAATGTCACCTGTTCGTCTAAAATATAACTCACTTTGAGCTTTGATTAACTTGTTGAAGCGGTTTCGCTCCTCTTGAATTTTTCTCTGGTCACGGCAGCAATAGCTGGACTGTATGCAGGTCAGGCCTTTTCTGGCCAGGGTTAGTATGTCTAGGCGAGAAGCGCCCCTTAAGACCACGCAAGAAGATGAAGAAGATGAAGAACCGAAACTGCAACTCGGATCGCACAGCGAACTGAAGCTGCGACTCATGTCAGCCATCAAATTGTTAACACCAGAAAAAAATTATATTATTATCATTATTATTTTTGTTATTATTATTATTATTATTATTATTATTATTATTATTATTATTATTATTATTATTATTATTATTATCTCACTCCTTGCACCCACTTGCACATGCACAGCATGCTCATTTGCACATTGCACTGCCAGTCGAGTCTTTGGAGCGGAGCCGCGTCACCGAACGGTCCCGTGCTACCAATGGAGGCACATGTCCGACAGGATCAAAGGCCAATTGACTGATAAGTCTATTATAATTATTATTATTATTATTATTATTATTATTATTATTATTATTATTATTATTATTATTATTATTATTATTATTATTAATATTATTATTATTATTATTATATCACGTCTACTACTACTACTACTACTACTACTACTACTACTACTACTACTACTACTACACTATACTACTATTACTACTACTACATACCACTAACTGCATACCGTTAACTACTACTACTACTACTACTACTACTAATAATAATAATAATAATAATAATAATAATAATAATAATAATAATAATAATAATAATAATAATAATAATAAATAAACTAATAAAATAATAAATATAGTGCTTCTCAGTCAATGGCGAATGCATTTCTGCACATGTGCCTCCATCGTCTCACCCGCGAGGGGAGTACGAAGATTTGACGATAGCTCTACTGACACCCCCGCAGGGCAGCTCCAAGCCTTCCAGACAGACCAATACTTTCAAAGAAAATATCTTTTGAAAATACTGGCCCCGACGGGAATCGAACTGGCGACAGGTCCCAGATGGTAGACCTTAACCACTGGGCTATCGCGGTGCCATAATAAAATAATAAATATAATAATGATAATAGTGCTTCTCTGTCAATGGCTGATGCAAATCTGCACATGCGCCTCCATCGTCTCACCCGTAAGGGGAGTACGAAGAATTGACGATAGGCTCTAATGACACCCCCCGCACGGGCAGTTCCAACACTTCCAGACGGACCGGTATGTTCAATGAAAATACTGGTGGCACCGACGGGAATCGAACTGGCGACAGGGCCCAGATGGTAGAACTTGACCACTGGACTATCACGGTGTCCATAATAATGATGATAATAATAATAATAATAATAATAATAATAATAATAATAATAGTGTATCTCCTGCCAATTGCTGAGCCAAAAGGCCATGTGCATCCAGTCCTCCATTCCATAAGGAAAGTCTCCACACCAATCGGTGGAATAAAGGAAGTGACGGCATAGAACATTACTCTAGGAGCTTTATACCAATCAGCCCAATAATAATAATAATAATAATAATAATAATAATAATAATAATAATAATAATAATAATAATAATAATAATAATAGTGCTTCTCTGTCAATGGCTGATGCATTTCTGCACATGCGCCTCCATCGTTTCACCCGTGAGGGGAGTACGAAGAATTGACGATAAGCTCTAATGACACCCCCGCAAGGGCAGTTCCAACACTTCCAGACGGGCCGGTATGTTCAATGAAAATACTGGTCCAGACGGATCGGTATGTTCAATGAAAATACTGGTGGCACCGACTGGAATCGAACTGGCGACAGGGCCCATATGGTAGAACTTGACCACTGTGCTATCACGGTGTCCAAAATAATAATAATAATAATAATAATAATAATAATAATAGAAATATGTATGTATCGTCTGCCAATTGCTGAGCCAAAAGGCCATGTGCATCCAGTCCTCCATTCCATAAGAAAAGTCTCCACACCAATCGGTGGAATAAAGGAAGTGACGGTATAGAACATTACTCTGAGGAGCTTTATACCAATCAGCCCATGGAAAGGGACCGATGGCCTATGTACTCCCTAAATAATAATAATAATAATAATAATAATAATAATAATAATAATAATAATAATAATAATAATAATAATAATAATAATAATAATAATAATAATAATAATAATAATAATAATAATAATATATTGATCTGTCATGGCTGAGCCCGAGGGCCATGCGCCTCCATCCCTCGACCCAACAGGGACTACAGTGAGTATGTTGGGGTGGGAAGAGTGACTCTAACCATCCTGCATAGAAGGCCCCAAAAGAAGTCCCTACTACCCGCACAGTGTCGGGTACCTTGCAGGAAATCAACTACAAATGATTGATCTTCCCCGCGTGAGAGCTCCACGAGACTGGGTAGGTCCCGCATGGAGGTACTCACAGGGGTAGCAGACATTTCATGCGGTCTGCCAGCGCATGAGGACGTTTTGTGGTAAGTATCTGGGACGCCTCGAAACCCGTCACCACCCCTAGATCGCGGAATGTAAATACCCCTTTGATCCCACGTGGTGTATGTCTTATAAAAAACAACACAACGACATGGCCTCGGAACCAACACAACAACATAGCCTCGGAAACCACATCGACATAGCCTCGGAACCCACACAACAACAGAGCCTCGGAACCAACACAACTACGTAGCCTCGGAACCAACACAACAACATAGCCTCGGAGCCAACACAACGACATAGCCTCGAAACCAGTGGGAAGAGGCCCAACCACCTCCTCTTCCCGTGGGGTGCCATACTGTGCACCCCTCCATAATAATAATAATAATAATAATAATAATAATAATAATAATAATAATAATAATAATAATAATAATAATAATAATAATAATAATAATAATAATAATAATAATAATAGTGCTTCTCTGTCAATGGCTGATGCATTTCTGCATATGCGCCTCCATCGTCTCACCCGTGAGGGGAGTACGAAGAATTGACGATAGGCTCTAATGACACCCCCGCAAGGGCAGTTCCAACACTTCCAGACGGACCGGTATGTTCAATGAAAATACTGGTCCAGACTCTGGACCGGTATGTTCAATGAAAATACTGGTGGCACCGACGGGAATCGAACTGGCGACAGGGCAATAATAATAATAATAATAATAATAATAATAATAATAATAATAATAATAATAATAGTGCTTCTCTGTCAATGGCTGATGCATTTCTGCACATGCGCCTCCATCGTCTCACCCGTGAGGGGAGTACGAAGAATTGACGATAAGCTCTAATGACACCCCCGCAAGGGCAGTTCCAACACTTCCAGACGGGCCGGTATGTTCAATGAAAATACTGGTCCAGAAATAGACCGGTATGTTCAATGAAAATACTGGTGGCACCGACGGGAATCGAACTGGCGACAGGGCTCAGATGGTAGAACTTGACCACTGGGCTATCACGGTATCCAATAATAATAATAATAATAATAATAATAATAATAATAATAATAATAATAATAATAATAATAATAATAATAATAATAATAATAATAATAATAATAATAATAATAATAATAATAATAATAATAATAATAATAATAATAATAATAATAATAATAATAGTGCTTCTCTGTCAATGGCTGATACATTTCTGCACATGCGCCTCCATCGTCTCACCCGTGAGGGGAGTACGAAGAATTGACGATAGGCTCTAATGACACCCCCGCACAGGCAGTTCCAACACTTCCAGACGGACCGGTATGTTCAATGAAGATACTGGTGGCACCGACGGGAATCGAACTGGCGACAGGGCCCAGATGGTAGAACTTGACCACTGGGCTATCACGGTGTCCAAAATAATAATAATAATAATAATAAATAAAATAATAAAATAATAAATATAATAATAATAATAATATAATAATAATAATAATAATAATAATAATAATAATAATAATAATAATAATAATAATAATAATAATAATAAATAATAATAAATAATAATAATAATAATAATAATAATAATAATAATAGTGCTTCTCTGTCAATGGCTGATGCATTTCTGCACATGCGCCTCCATCGTCTCACCCGTGAGGGGAGTACGAAGAATTGACGATAAGCTCTAATGACACCCCCGCAAGGGCAGTTCCAACACTTCCAGACGGGCCGGTATGTTCAATGAAAATACTGGTCCAGACGGATCGGTATGTTCAATGAAAATACTGGTGGCACCGACGGGAATCGAACTGGCGACAGGGCCCAGATGGTAGAACTTGACCACTGGGCTATCACGGTGTCCATAATAATAATAATAATAATAATAATAATAATAATAATAATAATAATAATAATAATAATAATAATAATAATAATAATAATAATAATAATAATAATAATAATAATAATAATAATAATAATAATAATAATAATAATAATAATAATAATAATAATAATAATAATAATAATAATAATAATAATAATAATAATAATAATAATAATAATAATAATAATAATAATAATAATAATAAATAATAATAATAATAATAATAATAATAATAATAACAATAATAATAATAATAATAATAATAATAATAACAATAATAATAACAATAATAATAATAATAATAATAATAATAATAATAATAATAATAATAATAATAATAATAATAATAATAATAATAATAATAAGGGGCTGCGCCAACACCTGAAAAGATGGTTTTCCGTTAGCACCTCTTCTTATCACTTTTTCGAGAGCCCCTCGGACCTCCCCCCCCCCCCCATCCCCTATCCCTTCGACAGGGTACGTTGAATTGCCGGAGTTGCCGCAAAGGGCGCCTGGTTGCTAAAAATCCTCAGTTTTCTTGTGTGGGTGCCACCCGCGACCAGAACAGGTACGTAGAATCACAGGATTTGGGTTCCTTTCGACAGGGTACGTTGAATTGCCGGAGGTGCACCAAAAAATTAGTTTCTCTTAATTTTGTTCATCTTTCTGAAGTTTACTAGTATTTTAAAACAACAAAAACAAAAACACCCCCCCCCCCCACCACCACACACACACACACACACACCCAAGAAGCACAACAACAAAACAAGCAACAGCGGTTCCAGCAGCAAAAATAGCAAAGTAACAAAACAACAACCACAATAGCAGAACCACCGACGTACCACCATCATTACTACCACCACCAGAACAACAGCAACCACAACAACAAACAAATAAAAGGACAAAGAAGACAATGTAACAAAAAGAACAAGAGCAACAATAACAACGAGAACAAGAACAAGAACAAGAACAAGAACATAATAAGAATAGAGAAGGAAATTTACAAGAGACTCTTGTTTGGTTGTACAGGCGAAGGCCTCTGTCATCAAATGCTTCAGATGGTGTCTTCAAAGTTGCCCACGCAGGTTTGATTTCGTCAGGGAAGATGCATGGTAACTTTGCGAGATGTATGCCTGAGGAATATGCTGTGATAAAGGCATTCTTTAACACGTTCAAGTATCAGCATGTATTTGGAACTTTTGAGTTTGGAGAAGTTTATGTATCAGATCGTTTTCGAGTGGGACATATTTCGTAAGTGTGGATGTTTCGGGTAACAGTTCCGGAGGCGATGACTAATAAAAAGATTGCTAATTTTAGTATCGTGGGAACAAAAAGTTAGCTTAGAAACTCAAGTAAGGAGATTAATACAGTATATACATATATATTTATATATATGTATATATACAATCATTTATGTCTGTAAAACCTGCATATTTCTATATCAAATGCAAGCATAGCAAAAGTAAAAAACATACACATGTTAACAGAAATGACACACATGTTTCATGAAATGACACACATGTTTCTTGAAAACATAGAAAACAATGCAATGTTGGATGAATTGAGACAAAATAACGACAATTATACATATTTTTGAAAAAAACATGTCCTGTTTCCAACATTGCTTTTTGGTCTAAATTCATCCAACATTGCTTTGTTTTCTATGTTTGCAAGAAACATACGTGTCATTTCATGAAATATGTGTGTCATTTCTGTTAACATGTGGATGTTTTTTAGCTTTTCTATGCTTGTATTTGATATACGAATAGAGAGGTTTTACAGACAAATAATCATGAAATCAAATAGGGGAGGGGGGGGGGGGTTAATAAGATTTTCCTTTTAGATGTTAGTACTGATGTTGATGTGTTTGGTAATTCGAACATGGGAGGACAAAACATATTTTCAGTCGGCACAATTAAAGATTTTAATTTAGAAACTGGTATGGTAAAAACCTCAGGCGATCAGTCAATAGATGGATATAAAACTTGTAATGCCCCCAACGATAGCTCGTAAAAAGTCGGTAATACAACCAAACACAGTCCTCAAAAGATGAGAATGATGTCTCGTTATATTAGCTCAGTGAAGCCATAAAACGGCAACAGACCAGTAATAAAATGGCATCAGGTCCAATCCGGACAAATAATACTGAAAAACAAGCTGGTGCACCTGTCACCAGGAAAAGGTACTTTTTACCAGCTATCCGGGGGGTGATGCCTACAGTACCCCCTCCCGATTTTATGACGGTAATAGCATTTTCGTCATACACCTTCTGATTTCTTTCTGCAAATAGTATGCGCTATGGAGTCATGCCAAACAGCGCATCGACCCACGGATAGACGCTAAAAGACGATAAATATATCCTCATACAGCACGTCAAAGCGGATTCTCCAGCCATTCTTGTAGATTTTTGAACTCCTTCCCCTCAATCTCTTTTTTTTTTTTTTTTTTTTTTTTTCGGCAGTATGTCAAGAACAAATGTACTATTAATAAAAAAATACAAGCAACGTGGTGCTGTAGTACGATTCCCCCTTTGATCTCCTTCTTCTTCTTATCATTATTATTATTATTATTATTATTATTATTATTATTATTATTATTATTATTATTATTATTATTATTATTATTATTATTATTATTATTATTATTATTATTATTATTCACAGGGAGATCGTAAGTACATTGTCTTTTTTAATGACATACCCTTGTATAAGGCGGATATCCTATGATAGCTATATCCGAAGTCGAGGTGTATGTACCCGACCCTATGATATACCGACACAAGTAGAAATTGACCGTGCTCAGGTACGACAGTATATAATCTATCGTAAAAAATAATTTATTGAAAGTTTCAGAGAACATTTCATTTTCGAGAACATCATCCCAGGACTTGGAAAGGGTCATACCCGGGAACACCATCGCTCAATACACTAGCGGTCCCCGTATACGGTGTAGTATCATCGTCGATCGACCTTTCGCACTCGTATGTTGCGATCGAATGCCAAGTTATATCACTGAGTCTTTTTAATATTCATATTGATAACTGATGATGCATGATCAAATCATGATACGCCGTGGGCAATCAACCAGTTTGTTTGAGACGCATAAAGAAAAATAGTTTCCTTGTTACTGCTTTCGTCGTCTGGCGCGGATTTCTTTACCTGGTGGAGGACCACCAACAAAAGTCAGATCAAACTTTGACTGTTCGAGAATGTCCCAGATCTTATTAGGGATTCGCCCAACGATAATTCAAAAGGGATATCAAGCACTCCTCTTGGCAGTGTCTGAATGGTCCACACAGTGTAATCCTTGTCTCTGGGAGTAATTGTATCATCCCATGTCTCGAGACTTTTTGCGTCTTTATATACTGGTAGATGATGTCTTGCCTTTGGAACCTCAACCGGGTCCATACTTCTCCAAAACTGGAGTATCGGTTGTACTATTTATGCGGCTGATGATATTTTGAGTGTCCGTGTGACACGCATCTGTCGTGGGACCGCCACGACCCGCATCAAGTATAAGTCTGCGAGAGTGTCATTAGCGACATGTTGTTCCGCTGGTCTCATCAGATAGAAAGCATCTTTCACCCATGCGATGGTTGCTATCGCATCGCCTTCCTTCCATCGCTCAGGATGGATCAGCCCAGGCGCTGGCAGGCAAGATCCGTTCAGCCACCCACGATCATCATCATCAGCACGCAGAGGGCGTGCAGTGTGTGCTAGGAGCTACGCGCATACAATGCGTGGGCAGATCTCGTCTAAGCGCCTTTGACAAGGACGCAAATTTGCTGGCTTGCATCAAGTCTATTTCCGTTTATCCAGCTGCGCTGGCCAGCGCAGAAGAGCTGCGGTATACAGTCATGCATGAACTTGTGCACATAGTCGCTCATTATGTAACCAAGCATCGGCGGGGCTGTCTGACACCGGACAGCGCGCGCTACGTTGCAGATCTTGATAGCCGCTCGGAGGAAGGCCTGTGCCGTTTGGCCGGGCGTTTGTTTGCCGAAGGGCGCGGCCTTGATTCCGGGGCTGCGTGTCTGGAGCTTTGGCAGCGCCTGGGCAGGACGGCGTCGATGCAGCGATCGAGCTCGTCGTCGTCAGCGGCAGCTGAGCTACGGCGTGTCACGGGCTATGGGCAGGCAGTCGAATGCGCGCGCAAGTACGGGCTAGGTTTTGCACAGCTTTTTCTAGCTGTCACCGAAAAGGGCAGCATCATTTCGGTCTTAACGTACGGCCCCGGCTCTTCCCTGCAAGCCCCCTGATTATTCCGAGCTAGAACTTTGGGCCGGATTGAATAGAAATCCAATTTCCTTGATAAAATTTATGTGAAACCGAAATTTGCCTTAAGCAAGAACTGTGCCGAGTAGCACACAGCTAGTGCGAAACGTGCTTTGTCAGGCGTCGGTGGTTTTGAGGGCGGCTGCTGCTGCTGGTGCTCGGGCGGACTGATGGCCTCGTCGTATTTTCGACAGAGAATGGCTTCCTCGCTTCGATCGCTAGAGTCATTGAAATTCGCAATGTCTCGCCGCAGCTCCAGGAAATGTTCCTTGGCGATTTTTTGATATTCGGGCGGAAGGTTCATCCATACTGGACTCTTTTGCAGTGCTGCAAACTTATCTTCTGCGCTAAAGGTGTGAGGCTCCCGCTTCTCGATGAGCGAAGCCCTTTGTAAGACCAAATCAAACTGCTGCACGGGAGGACACCGACAACGGTGGCAGTGCTTTTGCTGTCGTTCGTATCGTTTCAACAGATCGTGGGCGGCTGCTATCACCTCTTCCGTACCGTGGTCGACGGTACCGTCGTGCGCAGCTATAGCATGATGGACGTGTCGTGCAATCTTTTCCTCCAGGTACTGTATCACTGCCTCTAGCCTGCAAAGTGTCTGCGGTTTGCTTTTTTTTGTGCCTCGCGGCAATCTGGTCTAAGAAGGCCTGTAAGTCTTTGTTCACGTTTGGGGCCGGCCCCGACATGGGGAGCAGAGGAAGAAAGGCAGCTTAACTGCTTTGTTGATTTTTCTTTTCGGGCCCCTTTTTTAATTAAAAAACAGATACCCGCAGAGCATTTCTGAGAGCAAGAGAAAGAAAGCGACTGCCAGGGAGAGAGGAGCAACCGGGCCAATTGCTTTCTCCCCCCCCCCCCCTGAGACTCCTACATTTTAGGCGTAATACCATTCTCCGATGGCGGGAGAATAATCGGCAAGGATGAACAGAAACAAAGGTATCCAAACCAAATGCCATACTAATGCAGTACATGGCGCTGATGATTTTTTGAGTGTATTTTTGGGACTCGTTCAAGATGAAGCCCAAGATAGAGATGACAGCGGCGAACCCCAACATGACAACAATGCCTGTATACGTGCCTTTGTTTATGCATTGAAAGCTCACTGCGTATGTGACATTGGAGGGCTCGCTCAGAGCAGCATTCCATTTCAGCCGGAGGCCCTCCCACTTCGTCCGGTGTAGCCGAAGCGATTGGGTGTATCCTGCTATGTTCGCAAAGCATTCACCCTCCTTGTCGAACCGTCCCACCTGCGGGGGGGGGGGGGGGGGGGGCGATCGTGCGACGGGTCGGGTGTGTAGGCTACGTCAGTAAGACTAGGGTTGGTTTCCAAGTGCAAGGTGTAGGTAAGCAAGAGTTGGCATTTTTCGGCTACAGCAAAGGGCTCGACAGAGCCAAGCTCTATGGTTCCGTTTGGGAAGCCTGCTTCTCGCATGATTGCAGACTTAATATACTTGCAGCGCGACTCTGTGCGTGACGTCGCGGTGGTTGCAAGCACGGCAGTGGAAACCTGGCCCTGAGGGCTGAGCGCCAAGACCACGCTCAGTAGTGCTAGTAATAGACTAGCTTCCAGCAAAGAGGCCTGCCACATTCCTATAAACAAGATAAGGGCTAGCATTTAGCCTGGCTGGAGCCCACTCTTCGAGAAGTGCAAAGAAATTTTGTTGTATTAAAAGCTAATTGCATAGAGCTTTGCAAGGAGCTAAGAAAGTAAAAAGAACTGGCGTTCAGAAACAAGTGTAAATGTCTGGTCCGTATAATACACCATTACTCCCCACTGTCGAAGAGCAACTCTACCGAAAGGACTCTGAGAGTCTCTACCGCCAATTAGACAGGACTTTCGTGTGGGATTTGGTCAGGGAGTGGAACAAACTCCTGCAACGCAACATCAAGAACAGAGAGGTCAAGTACACCAGGCCCTTCAACAGAATATCGCACACGGAGAAGATCAAGCTGTATCGTGGATGGAAAGTTTTCGACTGGCCTACCTACGAGCAATTGGCGAACAAAGCTGTCCGGCAAGCACCCAGTCTCTCCTACCAGGGCCAAAGCAAGAGAAAGAAAACGACTTTGTTAAAAATAAAAAAACAAAGATTTGTTTCTGGTTGTTTTTAAATCAAACCAGCGATAAAGCAGGAGTTACAGTACTCGCCGGCGGCCTTTGCTGCTTTTACTCATCGAAAAAGATCGCCGGGGAAAGAGGAAAGAAAAAAAGAGAGGGCAATAATCCCCGGGAGGGACGCACTGCTCCCCTTCCTCCAAGGGACGGGCGGGGGGGGGGGGCACCCCCCCCACACACACACACACACCCCACGTATGCCGTGTAAAATGCACCGGAGAGGGAGGGGGGGGAGTGCGGGTTCTTGACAAAGCCCCTCCCTCAAGGCGTTCGCAAACATTGTCGGCCCTTTTGGCCGACATGTGGAAGCCGATCCTTGGTGCCCACAAGCGCCTTTGTCTGGACCACTTGAAAAAGTACCCGCAGCTGGTCCTGGCGCTGCCGGAGGAGCTGTGGACGCTGGTCTGTGCTTTCGTGGCCAGCGATCCCTTGTGGCTTTTTGCGGTTTTGGCGCGTGTGTGTCGTGCGGGCAGCGCGCTGCGCCCCCGGCAGCGCGCCTTTGCTCTCAACCTTGAGCGAATCACGGGTCCCGTCCCTCGTCAAGTCTGGCAGGAATGGGGTGTCATCGGGTCCCTGCAGCTACCGAAAGATCCAAGGGAGAGGCTACGAGTCTGCGCCGAGCTGTGGCGCACAAGGACACAAGTGCGCGCGGTGGTCGTGGAAGGCCCACTGCAGTCAGACTTTGCGGCGCTGGCTTTGTTGTGGAATTGTGAACGTGTTTTGCAATCGATCGTCACCAAGCCAGGGAGGGAAGCTCTGCCACCCGTTCCCTCGGCCCAGCGTCTGACGGGTCTGGGGCTTGGACAACTCACCTTTCTGCGGGGCCTGCGCTATCTAAACCTGGAGGGGTGCAATGTGGCCATGCAATATGTGGTAGAGGTAGTGCGCAGATTGCCCCAGCTGAAGGGCCTCGACCTCGGGGTGAATACTAGCCCCACTGATGCCCAGACCCAGGTGCTCTCGGGCGTGAGTACGCTCCGGAGGCTGCGGATTGCCGACTGTGGCCCTATGACCAACGTGGGGCTGGCTCACCCGCTAAGGCTTAGGCGGCTGCAATGCCTGCATCTGAACAACAATGCCCACTTCACAAACGAGGGTCTCGCGCCCTTGTCCTTGCTCGTGGGCCTGAAGCGTCTGAGGCTGCGAGGCCTGGCACGGCTTTCCGACGGAGCGCTGCCGCACCTGTCCACACTCAAGAACCTGTCTCACCTGGAGCTGCTTAGAGTGGCGCTGGTCGGCTGGGGGCTGAAACACCTAGCGGGCCTAGCAAATCTCAGTGTGCTGCGCCAAAGTTCCCGACAGCTGGATGGCTTGGCGCTGGCCCATCTCGCACCCTTCACCCAGCTAGTTTCTTTGGACCTGAAGGATTGCCCCCTGCTCAGCGACGGCGCGCTGGCGTTTCTGGTCAAATTGCCACGGCTGACCAAGCTATGTCTAGATAGGTGTATACTGATTACGGACGCCGGCTTGGCCCACTTGTCAAGCCCCCGCCCCCTGCAAAGCCTGAGCACCCGGGGTTGCCCCCGGGTGACAGCAGCTGGGTTGAAGCTCGGAACTACCACTACCAATTGATTTCTTTTAATAAAAAGGTTTATCTCTCAGAAATTTTTTGATTGGTTTTTTTGAGTTTGGTGCCGTCCGAGCCATGCAAAACCTATCGGAACCCAACTCCCCGCCTGCTCAATTTGCAAGCTGATCTCCGGCGCACTGTGCTTACGTTCATGGATTGGAACGAGCTAGAGCCTCTTTGCCTGGCCAGCCGCAGATGCTCGGAACTGCTCCAAGGCCAGAACGTTTGGAGGCGCCTGCACATCGACACCGTGGCCTTTCGTAGTGATAAGGATACAAAGAGCTTCGCGAATTGGTGCAACGTTTGGCGCGAGGCAGGGGTCACCATTGGCCACGTGGGCTTTCACCCCGGATTCAGGCAAGAGCTTCTTTCTTCCGCCCTGCAGGGCCTGCGAGCTCTTAAGATCAACCAGTTGTCGTTTAAGCAAAACGCTTTTGTGACGGACGCCGAGCTGGCGCACCTAGCGGGCTCTCGTGGGCTGCACAGCCTTCACCTTGGCCGTTGCTTTCAGATCACAGATGTGGGACTAGCACACCTAGCGGGCTTGCGCAGCTTGCGCAGCCTGAATCTGTGTGGATGCTTCAGAATTACCAACGCGGGTTTGCAGCACCTGTCGGGTCTGCGCAACCTGCAACAACTCACACTGTACGACTGTCGAGGGATAAGCGACGCGGGGCTAGCGCATTTGCGACAGCTCCGGGCGACGCAGTATTTAAATCTTGGCAGCTGCCCCCAAATCACGGACGCGGGGCTGGCGCACTTGTCCGAGATGCGCGAACTCCGAGAGCTAAGCTTGGCCTTTTGCACACGCCTTTCAAACGCGGGGCTGGCGCGCTTGTGTAATTTCCCTGAGCTCCGACGCCTGAGGCTGGCTGGATGCTGTGGGCTTACGGAAGAGAGCTTGCCTTACCTCCTGCAAATGCCTCAGCGCTTGCGGGAGCTAGACCTCTCTTATTGCCCAGGCATTACCGAAGCGGCGCAGGCAACGCTGGCCGCCAAGCTTTCGGCTCTTTGTAAAGTCTGACAGGAAGCGGGGTCGACCTAGCCCTGCTAGCGTAGCTAGCCGAGCGCGACAGAAGCTATAAATGACATTAGTTGTTACAAGATTTGTATATTTAATAAATCAAATACGGTCCTCTCCTGAATTGCACACATCTTTGCTTCCAAAAACCCCGCGATCGAGGCGGCACCTTCAACTATTTCCAATAGATTCTGGCTCAAGGCAAACCGACAGAAAACTAGCTTGCACGGGCCTTGGGCTCGTGCAATGCGTACCAGTACGGTGAGGGAGGGGCGCCCCCCCCCCCCCCCCCTCCTCTTCCCCCTTTGCCTTTTTCCCCCTTTCTTTCCCTTCCCCTTCCCTCCCCCTGATCTCTTCCCTCTATTCCTCCTTATCCCCTCTCGCCCCCCCCCCCCTTTTTAATTTGAATATATGACCTGTGCCTTGCCTGTTGCATTAGGCTAAGCCAGGGGGCTCGTTTGGCACATTATCATGGCAGACTTTAGCGCCGTCGACGTCGAGGAAGCAGACACCCTGCTGGGTTTTCGTTTTGCGTTTGCCTCGATCCCGTTTGCTGAACGGCCAATCCAAAAACGGGTCCCAGCTTGTTACTATTGCGACTCCAGGGGAAAGAACAACGCTTCTAATAATTACTCGGCTACCCACAACCCCGAATCCAACTGGATCTGTCGGTGTTGCTCCAAGGCGAACCATGACATCTGCTCGCATCGTACTAAACATGCATTTCAATATTCTGCGCATGAACCCGATCAAAAGAAAGCGTCGGATGCAAAAGTCAAGGATTTGCTGGCACATCTGATAGAGGTCTTTGGCTACCCCACGCTACGCCTAGAGTATCAATACCTCAACCCAACAAACGAAAGGCCTTACGTACAAGAAGAGGTCTTTTCTGTTTTCATGCACATTCCTACGCAAGTCGTTGAATCTCTTCTGGGCAAAGTAGATCTGTACGGGTACATTGCCAAGATGTTATCAAAGCTAGGAAAAAAGGTTATTTGCATCAACAGTTTCAACTATGCGCAGCTTCAATCCGCCTTGGTCAAAGCTCTCAGGGCTACTGCGTCTTGCATGGAACAATATAAACAGGACGACATTGTTGCCAACAAGTGCCCCCCGTACTTGACGTACCTAGAAAAATGTGCGGTGGAGTACGCCAAGATCCAAAACAAAGAGAAGGCAATCAAGGAAGCAAATGCCATCTTGGTCAAGCAAGGCCTTGCACACCTGACGACACAGGTGCAGTGTACTACCCCGAGCTGGTAGTAGTAGTTATTAAGTAGCTCTAAGAAACAACTTTTTCTTTTGTAAAAAAATACGGATGACTAAAGAAAAATCTTTTTAAATTTCGTCCTGCAGCGACGCGGGGTTTGTCGGCGCCGCAGACCCCCAGACCCGGAACAGGTTTAGCAGCAGCAGCACCGAGTGAGGCGCAAACAAAAGAATATTATTTAAAACAACTTGCCTGTTGGACCGCGCCGTGGCTACATCAAAAAGAGATATACAAGGGAAATAACGTTGGATGACCTAGAAGAAATGTAGACGACGTCTTTTTAATATGAATAAAAGTTTCTGGTTTTACTCAAGCGTCTAGTTATTTCTGTTGGATCGCAAATCTTGGCCCTCCGGCTCCTTACGACTAAAAACGACGAGGGCAGGGGCAGCTTTGAAAGACGACACGCTAAAGAGGATGCCGGCGAAGGCCCAGGGGGAGACTGACGCGGGCTAAAGGGGGGGGGGGGGGGAAGGGGCTTCGTTCCCCCAAGACTTCAATCCAATCTGTTAGTACTCAGCGTCAGGCGTATCATGCGGGCTCACGCAAAATTGTGGGGTTTAGCTCAGAATGAACAGACCGCCCGGCTCCTAAAAAGTAAAATAAATAAAACGTTTTGCAGGGAAAAGAATCGCGCGCTGAATTGTTTGTTGAACAAATGGCTCCATTGCATAATAATCAGTATCAAGACAGAGAGAGGAGGGGAAGAGGGGTGGCCTTCCCTCTCCCCTCTCCCTCCTCCTTTCCCCCTCTCGCCCCCTTTCTTGTTTCTTCCCTCTCCCTCTTTCCTAAAAAACAAACAGAAGAGGGACCTCAGTTTCTAAAAGGCGTGGCAAAAAAAAGCGAGCCGAGATCATCAGATGGACAAGCAAGCGCCAGAAGAACTAGTTCCTGCGGCTCTCATGACAGCACCCATCGCGGCGGGCTCTAGTATTGTTGCAAGTGACAGTGGCGATGCAAGAAATGTTCTAGACGAAAGCGAATTGCTCATGAGGATCGGCCCGGGCGATTTTGCAAACATCGGCAAGCTCCAGGTGGCCTGTTTTCTATTTTTGATGGGATTGCACAATTCACCGAGTGCGACCAGGGTACCGGCAGAAAAAAGTGGTACCAGGTGGCACCAAAGTGTGGGAGATTGAATACGACCGAGGAAAGCAGTGGCCCCGGGTGCCACTCCGGTGGCACCCCAGACTTTCCCGTGAAGTTCTTTGCCTTTCCACTCAGAACCTCACGGGCCGGCGGGTGCGAGGTGGCACCGGCACGGGAAGTCAAGGAGGGCGAGCACCGGGCCTCACCTTGCACAACATTCAAGGGCATGTTGACAATTTTGAGTCACCTTGAGCACCCCAGGTGCAAAAAGCTACGTGAAGAAATGGCCCGGATTGCAACGCGAGCTGCGACGGGCGATGAGGCGCTCGAAAAAGCACTTCCAGTACGTAGGCAGGAACTGCCACCAAACGTCCGCGACATGATGCGCGCCGGGCTGACTGACTTTGGCGACTCGACAAACACTGTGGCCCTCAAGACCATGATCGCGCAGCTGGGCACGATGGTGGAGATGAAAGATAAACTGCTCGAGGCCAAGTCCAAGATCATCGAGGAGCAGACAGCTCGGCTGGCGTTGGCAGATCTGGCCTTGAAGCAGCAGCAACTCATCACGAGTTTGCAGGAAGAGAAAGCTTCCAAACGTCGGAAGTTGTTGTTGGGCGCGGTGCCAGTATTCTCAGCAGAGGACGATGCCACTACCCAGAGCGACTACCCCGCGGGCTCGACTTGCAAGGGGGTTCCGCGTTGGTCTCGGTTGATGAATGAACAGGCAAGGGTCTTTTGCGAAACGCTTGCGCGAGCCTTGACGTCGCACGCCAAGAGAGTACGCGACCAGTACATCAGCGCGGAGCCCGAGGCGGACGTCGAAACCGACGACGTCTAACAGCGAGCCAATGACGAACCAGTCGAAGCGCTTCGACAGGCTGTTGCGGAAATTTTGCGCCCCGTGGACCCCGCGGTGTTGGCTCGTTTTAAAAGCGCCAATGGCACTCAAACATACAGCGAGGTGGTGAGGATTGTTTGCTCGAGACTTCCACGTCGAAATTTGAATTCAACAAATTTACCGTTAGCACATTTGTTTTTGTATCTCGCAGCCAAGAACAAATTCTTTTCGCAAGTGGCCGGCGACGATGAGAATGCAGACTTTGCTAGAGATGTCGAGCTGGAGTCTACGCTCGGGCACGAAGTTTTGGGAGACGATGTTTTCTCTTTAGCTTGGAGGAACCGTGTGGGTTGGTGCGCAACGACAGTCAAGAGTTCCAGTTGCGTACTGAAAAGCTGAGGCAAGCACAAAACGGCGACGCGGAAGCTGAGGCCTTCTTCTTGGCCAGGGGCCTGCCTCTCAAATACCTAGTGCGCTAAAAGACTACTAAAGCCTTTCAATACGCAACTCAGTTTAACAGTTTTTGTTCTCAGTAAAAAGTTCTGTCGGGGCGGTATTTTGAGGGAGATAGAATGTAAGGACGGTTAGAGAGGGTGGGGTAGCACTGGGAAAAGAGGAGGATGAGGGACACCCCCGTCCCCCCTTTTCTCCCCCCCCCCCCTCTCGGAGAGAGGGGAGGGAAAGGGGAAGGGGGGGGGAGGAAAAGAACGGGAGGTGTGTGTGTGTGGGGGGGGGGGGGGGGGGGGGGGAGGGGGGCGCCCCCCCTTCCTTCTCTGCTTGCTTTTTTGTTTTTTTTGTCGAAAGAGGCAAATCACAAAGAAGCTTTTAGAAGAAAAGTAGGAGTCCATGGCCACGACTGCGGCGCCGAACGCCAAAAAAGCCAAGAAAACCAAGCGCGCGCGCGGGTCGGAGAAGTCGGTGAGCGACGCGGTGCGCCATCGGAAGAAGAACACGCCAGAAATAAAAGACCTGGCCCCGTCTGAATTCAAGGAGTTGTGCCGCCAATGCAAGATCGGGCGCACGGGCGGCAAGGAGCTGCGGCGTCGCGTGACGGGGACGCTGGAGCTGTTTCTGCACACCATGGCGTGGACCTGTACGCGTACAGTCGTGGCAGAAGCACCGCGACTTCGCAGGACGTCGACAGGGCTTACAAGCACTACTACGGACGGCGCCTGTATGGCTTGGGGGATGAGGCGGAATTCCAGAGCCCCAGCAAACGGCGCAAGGTGAGCAAGAAGTCGCGCGGAAAGGCGCTGTTAATACCAAGGAGCCTGGGGCAGAGGATGCTGAGGATGCTGAGGCGGCGGCGGCAGAACCACACACCCCAACGCCAGCGCAGGATGAGCCGTCGTCTGTCAGCGAAGCGGCAGAAGGAGAAAAGGCGCCGGAAGAACGAGAGGAAGCAGAAGCAGAAGCGGGAGAGGAAGAGGAGGCGGCCGTCGCAGCCTCCTCTCCTGTTCCTTCTTCTTCGGAGCCGGAGACCAGTGTTTGAGAGAGGTTTTGGCCTTGTTGTTTTTTGCAAAGAGCTTTTTTTTAATTAATTAAAAGACATCGCAGGACTAGGCAATTTGAATATTCTTTTTTGATAAAACATGGATGTATACAAGTAGTTTGGAGTTTGGCCTTGGTCCGCAAGTGATTATTAGTTTGATTTTGGCCCAGTCTCCGCAGAATCAGCGTCGTCTGCTATATTAACGGCATTCTCCCTTGACAATAGATTCTTTCGTGCGGAACTATCCTCTTCTTCAGTGGAACGGCGATTATCCTTGAAAAAGCTCAGAAGGTGGGCAAAGTTTAAACCAAGGCCTAGAGCATTTGCCAAGATAAACAAAAGGTTAGCGCAGACTCTGTCCCAATCAACACTGGCGGACCCGTTTCAGCTAGTGTCTGCGCTGGTGCTGGAAAGGTAGCAGTCTGTGCAGATGACATCGTTACTGTTGGCAGAACCACGTCGCAGAGAGACTAGCCAAGACGTCGCCTGGTTTGGCGTGTCGTTGTTGGTGGTGGTGCCGCTTTCTGTCGCATTCTTCAGGAAAGCAACCCCCACCGCCAAAAGAATGATGCAGGTAAGAGAGATGATTAGATGTAGCAAGTGATGCTTCGTTTGGTAATAATAAGAAGCCATGGCTTTAGAAGTGCTAGTTTCCGATGAGCTTTTGAGACGATCTAGATTTAGGCTGAGCAATCCGGCCACAGATACGAGATACCAAACCATCGAAATGCCCAAGTTAGCCCCGTTAAGGCCCATGATTGTTTGGTCATGCTCTTCGTCCTTCAAGTATTCAGCAGAGAAGGTGACAGAAGTCAACTGCAAGCCGATCCAGGTCAGGGTCAACAAAATACCCGCAACAGATCCAAGACCGCTTGTAACAAAATGTAGGGCTAGATTTCCTTCCCAGCATGGACAATCCGATCCTTCTTTGACCATCTCCAAAGTTTTAACCTTAACTCTTTGGCAAGAGAGACAGAGTCACTGTAAAGAGAGAAAAAAAAAGTCTGCTTCTCTCTCTCCTTTATTTCTTTTTCATAAAATTGTATAGTATCCGACAGGATTAACCACACCCCCCTCCCCACCCTCCCCTCCCTCCTTCCTCTTTCTCTCGCCCCCTCCCCTCCCCCCCCCCCCTGCCTTGTGTTTCTTTTCTCCTCCCTTTTTATCTGCCTACCTTGTCCCCCCTGCCCCTTTGCCCTTTCAACGCGTTCCTTTCTTTACAGGCGAGTATTAGCGGCGGCGTTGGGGGCAGCTTGTGGGGTGGCGGCAGGGATCAGTTTCTTAAAAGCCTCGAGCGAGAACTTAGCCGCCGAGGCGCGTAGGGCTTGCATGACGGTGGTGTGAAAGTTGCCGCTGTCTTTATGGCGTACGTTGAGTAGCTGGAGGTCGTCGTTGTCTTGGAAACCGAGCTCCCAGACGGAGCCCTCCTGCAGCAGCGAGCCGTGCGTGCCTGTCTGGGAGGCGGGCAGGTGCAAGATAGGGCAGTTGGGAGCGTGCCGGGTCTGCGCGCCGCTGGTCCGCCTGGCGTTGGAGGGGGCTCCCCTCCTCCTCCTCCCCACCAGAGGTCGGTCCACGGCACAGCATAGGCTAGGCTGAGCTTGGCCCCCTTAGCGCCCGGCGGCTCATGCACGCCACACAATCGGAAAAAGAGACGCTGCCCCCCCAGCCCTCTTCTCTGACGTAGCAGCTCCTGGACCACCTGTTGCGGAGTGCTGGTGTTGGGGCGGGGGTTTGCTGCCGTCGCTGTAGCTGTGGCTGGGGCGGGGCCCGGGGCCGGCGGGGCCTGGGGTTCTCTGTGCCAACGCACGGGCCACTTCTGGCTGTCGTCGGCGTGCTGGTCAAGGGGCATGCCCTCGAGAAAGAATTCCACCGGGACCCAGGCGCCGGGGAGGGAGGCGGCTTTGGGGTGGATGAGGTCGAGTTCATGGCGAGGGGCGTAGAAGTTGGCGGCGGGATTGGTGGCGGTTGGCTCGGAGGCGGCTTCCCGTGCCCCTCCTCTGAGCCAGGCGGCCCAGTACGTAAGCAGCAGCTTGGCGGCGGGACGCGTGGTGAGTGCCCAATCAAAGAAGACCTCGCAGTGCAGGTCGGTAGGGTCGTCGTGGGCGGGCTGCAGCAGAGAGAAGCGGGCGCCCCACACTAGCCTCGGGCCGTGTTCGCCGGCGACGGCAGTTTTGAGCAGCAACAGATCGACGGTGGGCGAGAACTTCCACTTGCGCAGCCCCGGCTGGGTGCCGGCGCGGTAGGGAGCGTCCCCGCGGGTGAAGACAAAACCGTCGACGGGGACCCCAAGGCCGGTGTGGGCGTCCTGGCAGCGCCAGCGGCCCCCCCGGCGCTCCGTCCGTTCCAGCAGCTCGTGCTGCAACCTGTGAAAGGGCTCGGAGGGTTTGCTGAGCAAGGTTTGCAGCAAGGGGTGCTGAGCATCCTTCAGCACGTGCTTCAGCAGCGCGTCGCGCAGCTTGAGCCTGGCCGCAAAAGGCAGGCCAATGTACGTGCGGTCGTTGCAGGCGAGAAGGTCGCAGACCCGGTGCAACTTTTTGGCGGCGCTGCGCGAGGGCTCCCCGTGCTGGACGAGCTCGACGCACTCGGCGTCCAGCAACAAAAAAAACGGCAGCCCCGGCACGTCGCCAAAGGGCGCCTCGGGGTCTAGCTCCTGGGAAAAGGGTTTGTGTCTGAGTAGCGCAAAGCACTTGCCGCGCAGGTACACAAGAAAAGTGCGCGTCCCGTCGTCCTTGGGGGTAACTAGCCAGGGGTTACTAGGGTTGTCGCCCTCGCCGCGGGTCGCGCACAGGGCCGTGAGCTCCGCCGGGCACAGGTCGTTGGGCATGGCAAAGAAGGCACCGGGCGCGGCATTGTCACGGAGCCCCATGACACGCCGCGCCAGCCGCTGGATGCTGCAACGCAGGGTCTCCACCCCCGCAGCATCGAGCTCCTCGGTACAGGCCGTGAGCCAGTTGCTGTCGTCTAGTTCCCATGAAGAACAACGGAGCTTTTCCAGCTCCGACGTCAGAGGGATCTTGGTGCCGAGCGGCTCGCCGGCGGTGCGCAGGCTGCTCCAAGCAGACTCGTAAACACGTAGCTCCTCCTGTGATCGCTTGTCCGGCGGGTTGGTGCGCTTACCAGTATCCGTCGCGTCCTGCTGGCGCGGGTCCGCTCTCTTGCGTTTACCTTTCATGCCCTGAATCTGAGGCAGCAACGGCGTGAGAGCCCCCCCCCCCCCCCCCCCCCCCCTCCTTCTCCCCGTGCCTCATCTACGGGGGGACACCCTCCTCCCCTCCCCCCCCCCCCCCCATCCCCTCTGTCGTCCCTCCCCCTACCCCACCCCCTTCGCCTCCCTCCCTTGGCCCCTTCTCTCCTGCTTCTCTTCTCTCCGGTGGTTATCCCAGTGTGTCATGAGTATAGCCACTAGCAGGAGAAAGAAAACATTCTTTTTTTTTTAATAAAAATACTTTTTTTTCTGCTGGACTTGGACCCAGTCCTGGGCTGGGGTTTCTACCGTTTGTTATAAGTCGGCGTCGTCTTCTAGATAAAGATGTAAACCGCTGCTCCTTGTTCTCTCAGACAGGCGCACAATGGGGAGAGGGGTCTGCTGTTCGTTTAGACAGGTGCATGGATTGGGAGGCATGAGAATCTCTCCCACCCCTCTCTCCTAGTAGCTCTCGGACGGGGGTTTAGCTCATTCCGTCTTCCTCCCCCTTCCCCCTGTCTTCCCTCCCCTGCCTCTATCCTCCCCCCATCCATTTGCTAGCCCCCCCCCCCCCCCGGTGCTAAGCCTAAGACGGTCGAAATTTAATTTAAAAAATTGTACTTTTGCAGCGCGCCCCTCCCTCCCCCCACCTTCTTCCCATTGCTCCTTCTTCTCAGACAGGCGCACGAGGGGGGGAAAGCATAAAACTCTCCCCCCGCCCCACTCTCTCCTAGTAGCTCTCGGACGGGGATTTATCTCGTTCCGTCTTCCTCTCCCCCCCTCCCTCGTCCCTTTTTCTTCTCCCTTTCCCCTCCCTCTATCCTGTCTCCATCCATTTGCTAGCCCCCGGGTGCCAAGCCTAAAACGGTCGAAATTTAATTACAGAAATTTGTACTTTTTTAGCACGCCCCTTCCTCCTTCCTCTCTTTACCGCCCTTCCCTCTCCCCGCTGCCCCTTCTTCTCAGACAGGCGCACGAGGGGGTAGGAGTGTGCTGCTTGTTCTCAGACAGGTGCATGGGTTGGGGGGGGGGATGAAAATCCCCCCCCCCTTCCTCTCTCCTTCCCCTTTCTTCTATCTTCCTCCCTCCCTTCTATCTTTCCCCCCGTCCATTTGCTAGCCTTCCCCCGGTTGCCAAGCCTAAGACTGTCGAAATTTAATTTAAAAAAATTGTACTTCTGCAGCGCGCCCTTTCCTCTCCCCGCTGCTCCTTCTTCTCAAATGGGCGCACGAGGAAAGAGGGGCGTGCTCGTTCTCAGACAGGTGCATGGGTCAAAGGGGGGGGGGGGGGGGCATAAAACCCTCTCCCCACTCTTTCCTAGTAGTTGGCGGACGGGGATTGGCTCATCCACTCTTCCTCCTCCCCCCCCCCCCCCCCCCCCCCTTGCCTCTCTCTTCCGCCCCTTCCCTCTCTCCTCCGCCTTCCCTCTGTCTTCCCCCTCTCTTCCTCCCGTTCCCTCTGTCTTGCTCCTCCTTCTATCCTACCCCCGTCCATTTGCTAGCCCTCGAGTGCCCCAAGCCTAAGACTGTCGAAATTTAATTAAAAGAAATTTGTACTTTTTCAGCGCGCCTCTCTCCCCTTGCCGCCTTCCCTCTCACCGCTGCTCCTTCTTCTCGGATGGGCGCACAAGGAAGGAAGGGGTGTGCTGCTAGTTCTCAGACAAGTGCATGGATTGGGGGGCATGAAACCCTCCCTCGCCCCTCTCTCTCCTAGTAGTTCTCGGACGGGGATTGGAATCATCTCGTCTTCCTCCTTCCCCCCCCCCCCCCTTCCCTTTTTCTTCTTCCTTCCCTCTCACTTTCCCCTTTCCTCTATCGTCCCCCCCTCCCTCTCTCTTCCCCCTTCCCTTTGCCTTCCCCCCTCCCTCTATCCTCTCTTCGTCCATTTGTTAGCCCCTCGGGTGCTAAGTCTAAGACTGTTGAAATTTAATACAAAAAATTGTACTTTTGCAGCGCACGAGGAAGGAGGGGCGTGCTCGTTCTCAGACATGTTCATGGGGTTGAGAGGCATGAAAATCCTCCCCCGCCCCTCTCTCTCCTATTAGTTCTCGGACGGGGGTTTAGCTCATTCCGTCTTCCTCCCCCCCGTCTTCTTCCCTCTGTCTTCCCTCTCTCCTCTTTCTTCCATCTGTCGTCCCCCTTCTCTCTGTCTTCCCCCTCCCTCTTTCCTCCTCTTTCCTCTGCCTTCCCCCCTCCCTTTATCCTCCACCCATCCATTTGCTACCCCCGGGTGCCAAGCCTAAGACGGTCGAAATTTAATTAAAAAAAATTGTACTTTTTCAGCGCGCCCCACCCCCTCCCTCTCTTTCCCGCCTTCCCTCTCCCCCACTGCTCCTTCTTCTCAGACGGTGCACGAGGGGGGAAAGGGGTGTGCTGCTCGTTCTCAGATAGGTGCATAGATCGGGGGGGGGGGGGGGAGAGGCATGAAAACCCTTCCCCGCCCCTCTCTCTTCCTAGTAGTTCTCGGACGGGGGTTTTGTCGCATCCTCTCTCCCTTCCCCCCTCTCGTCGGGTTCTCCCTCTTTCATCCCCTTCCCTCTGCCTTCCCCCCCTGCCTCTATCCTCCCCTCGTCCATTTGCTAGCCCCCCCGGGTGCCAAGCCTAAGACTGTCAAAATTTAATAAAAGAAATTTGTACTTTTTCAGCGCGCCCCCCTCTCCCCCTCACACAGGCCTTCCAGCCCGCGCCAGCGGGCTGGAGGGAGGGGGATGTGCCGCGGGCTGCCCTTTCTCCCTCGCAGCCGCCTGCCGGTCTCTGGGGGGTTCTCCTGCTCAAGATTTCAATCCGATCTGCAAAATGTTGACACTTTCTCCCTCTCTTAGTTCTCAGTGCCAAGGTTAAAATTTTGTCAGGGATTTCTTTTATTAATTTTTTTCTTGTACATTCTTAGCGCGCCCCTACCCTCCCCTCTCTTTCTTCTCTCTCTCAGTGATATGATTAAACCTTGGGAGTGATATAGCTAAAAAAGGCAGTTCTACCGGAAAAACCTGGAAGCACTGCCTTTTCCGGTCGTATCATACAGTCGTGCGAAACTTAGCACCAAATGCACGGGCCGCTCCGGTCTCTTTCCGCGGGGTAACATATGTTTTCCCGTGGAAAAAAAACGCGCGCCAAATTTTTTTTTGGTTGCGCAAATGACAAGTCCTGCGCACTCCCTCCCCCTTCGGAGAGAGGAGAGAGCGGGGAGATAAGTGGGAGGGAAGAGAGAAGGGGGAGGGGGGAGAAAAAGCGGGGCGGGGGAAAAAAGGGGGAAGGGAAGAGAACGGGGGCGCCCCTCTCCCTCCTCCCTCCCTCGTCCCTCTTTCTTCTCTCTCCCCTCTTCCCTCCGTTCCCACTCCCCTTTTTTTTCAAACAGGATTTTTCTCTTTCTCTTTCTCTCTTCTTTTTTTTGCGCAAAATTTGTCGCCAAATTTGCATATGTGTGCGCCTGGAATGATATGGCCGAAAAGGGCGGTATTGCCAGAAAAACCCGGAAACGCTGCCTTTTTCGACAAGGGAGAAAGGAGGGGGGGGGGCGCCCCTTTCCAATTTGAGGGATTCTAAAAAAAGTGCACTTATTTTTGCTCCCCCTTCAGCCCGCGTCAGCGGGCTGGCTCCAGTGTAAGACCGTCGAGCTTTAATCCAGGGGAGGGAGGGCGCGCCAAGAAAGTGCAAAAAAAAAGTTTTTCTAAATAAAACTTGACAAAGTCTTACACTTGGTACTAAGAACTAGGAGAGAGAAAGGGATAGGGCGGGGGAGGGGGTAGCGCCATCTGTCCCTGCCTCCCATCTGAGAATGGGGAGCGGGAGAAGGAAGGGGGGTGGGGCTTAGTGGGGCGTTTCATGTATTTATTTGTTTTTTGTAGCTTCTGCGCCCTTCCCCCTGTCTTGACTACAAACTCCGTCTAAGTCATACGAAGAGTGACTTCTCCAATGAGGCGGCGCACTCTCTGGGACATAAAGTCAAGGCCCCCGAGCCCCCCCTACATGCTACGCCAGCGGGCGGGCCCCGAGAGGATAAGGCCAGAGAGAAGAAGTTCAAACCCGCGCCGCCTCATCGGAGAAGTCGCTTGCCCCTTCTGCTCCTCCCTGCCCCTTCCTTCTCCCTCTTCTATTTCTCAGTGCTAAGTGTAAGACTTTGTCGAGTTTTAATTAAAAAAAACTTTTTTTTTTGCATTTTCTTGGCGCCCCACTCTTGGAGCCCATGCCTCTTCCCTCTCTCTCCGGCTGGCAGGAAGTGTTTCTCTTGCACGGGGCGGGGTTGCTGGCGCGGGCCCTGGGCTGCGATTCGTACGCGTCCGCCGCAAGACTTGATCGGGCTGCTGCAGCAACTCGCTCGCGATGAGGGCGCGGGCGGGCTCGACTTGGGACCGCACCTGCACCCCGGCGCTGCAAGCCTATGTCCTCGGCCTGAGCCAGGAGCTGGTGCGCCGTGCGGATGCGGCCCTGTGCCTATTCGTTTTCTTAGCCAGATCCGCTGCGCTCAAGACCTTCACCTCGCGTGTCGAATAGCCCGGCTGCAGCACAAAAAACCAATCCGCGGCAGAGCTTCGAAAATCCTGCGTCATGAGGACACAAGCGCGCCAAGAATGATATGGCCAAAAAGGGCAGTATTGCCAGAAAGCCTGAAAATGCTGCCTTTTTCGGCCATATCACATGCCAAGATCAAAAGCTTTGTCAGGGGCTCTCCCTAGTGATAGCTAAAAAAGGCAGTTCTACCGGAAAACTTAGAGCCAAATGAACGGGCCGCTCCGGTCTTTTTCCGCGGGCTAACATATGTTTTCCCGCGGAGAAAACGCGCGCCAAATTTTTTTTTTTGCGCAAATGACAAGTCTTGCGCACTCCCTCCCCCTTTGGAGGGAGGAGGGAGCGGGGAGATAAGTGGGAGGGGGGAGAGAAGGGGGAGGGAGGAGAAAAGGTAGGGCGGGGGAAAAAAGGGGGGAAGGGAAGAGAACGGGGGCGCCCCTCTCTCCCCTCCCTCTTCCCTCTTCCCTCCGTTCCCCCCTCCCCTTTTTTTTCAAACAAGATTTTTCTATTTTTTTTCTTTTTTGCACAAAATTTGTCGCCAAATTCACGTATCTGTGCGCCTGGAATGATATGGCTAAAAGAGCAGTATTGCCAGAAAAGCCTGGAAATGCTGCCTTTTTCAGCCATATCACACAGACCGCCAAGCCGCCTTTGCTAAAAGCGTCATCAAGAATGTACCAAAAAGAATGTACTCGTTCAGCCGGAGTCTCGACAAGGGAGAAGGGGGGGGGGGGGGGGTAGATCAGACGAAGATTGAGGTCAAAGGTCTGCGGGAGAAAGCTCACCTTCAGTCTGTCATCCCTGATCTGGTTGCCCCGGAACAAGGGTCTTCGGAACAGGTAATACAAGAGCAATGCGAAAAAGTTAAGAAGCAGATACTGCAAGCTTACCTCCAAAGAGAAGAAAAGAGGCGAGATAAAAAGAAGAAGAGAGAGAAACTGAAGGAGAAAAAGAAAAAAGAAAAAATCAAAAAGAAAGAAAAACAGAGAAGCAGGAGGAAGAAGGAAAGAGAAAGACAAGAAGCAGGGAAAAAAGAAGAACCACAGGCAGTAAAAGAGAAAGAAAACAGAAAGAAGAAGAAGAAGAAGAAGAAGAAGAAGAAGAAGAAGAAGAAGAAGAAGAAGAGGAAGAGGAGGGAAAAGATCAAGAAGAAGAATATATAGAAGCCGAAGACACGTCAGACCCAGAGGACGAGCGAGAGCCGATTTCGGTTAAGGAAGCTCTGCCACCAGAGTTCGAGCTCGATTTCTCTGTTCCATCTGGCAAGTTGGACAGCAGTTATGTCCAAAAGCATTTGCTTTACTTTTGGTCGGACGGATGGAACCACTGTATGCTCAAGAAATATTTGCCAGATGGCGATCCCAAATTCAAACCAGCAAATTTTATTGTGCAATACGCAGTGGACACCGATCCACCCGCTCCAAAACTTCATTGCAAGTGGCGGATGCATCCGCAGGCCTTGCAGCTGAAAGGGCCACTGAGCAAGTATCTGTTGCGATCACAACTCAAAAAACCAAGCTTTGGGTCGTGGGTTTTTCTGAAGAAGAAAGACGATTAATGTAATATACAGCTTGGACTTCTCCACCCGTAGTATAGGCGACTAATATAATCACAATTCATTTCATTTCTTATAGTATTACATATAATCTGAGTTTCATTTTTTCTGAGTCTTTTCGATTTTTGTTTTCTTATTTTATGTAATATAATACAAATCAACAGCATAAATCGTTTAAATTAAGAAAGGCTGAGAATCTAAACAATTCTTGAATATATCTGACTTTGGTAAAAGAAAAGAAAAAAAAAAGCTTTTTTGAACTACCTAAATTTTAATTTTTTTTCAAGTTTTTTATTTCTTTTTTCCCATAACAATCTCCGACATATTCAAACACTAGCTTTTATCTGTTTTTACGCATGAATCTTTTAAAATCCGCGAGATTCTGAGTTTGGCAGGAAGGTTGTTGAAAAATCCGGGCTAGGTCTGAGTGTGATTGAGATCGGGATTGAGATATTTTTTTTTCTAAGTCCCGGCACCAGAGCTAAGATTTTTTCCAGTTTATTCTTATTAAGTAGTAACATCGTAGTTCATTTAAATTAAGAAAGACTGAGAAAGCTAGGCCGGTCTTGAGATCTGAGATGGGATTGAGTGGGATTGAGATAGGCTCGGGAATCTTCCATTTTATCTCTTCTGCTTCACACTCAGCTCTACAAGTGGCAAGTATTCTATTAAAAGAGTGCTTGCGTTAAAAAAAAAAAAAAAAAAAAAAAAAAAAAAAAAAAGTGTTTCAATTTCAGTCTGTTGAAATTTAAGTGTTGGTTGAAAATTTTTCAAAATGTGAAAGTAACTGCTCCCCGCTATACGTGTGAAGTCTGCAAAAATAACGACGTAAATTTAATTGAAATGTTGTATTAATATGTACCGTCAACTTAAAAATTTTGAATTTTTGACACAAAAACAAAAACATAATTATATAGCACTTCAACGTTGTTAGCAAGTATTTATGTTGACTCGTTTTCAAGCTGTCGAAACGTGATTTTAGAGTCATAGTCACAAACCTAGTAGTATTGTCGAATATCGTTTCTCAAGAAGTAGCGAACTTAGATATTATATTTTACTCTTGAGTTATTTATCACAGTAACGATTCATTTTGATTTTTATTTCATTCTATGCGAAGGCCGGTCTGCTGTGACTTAATTGGACTTCGAGTTTTTAGTTCATTCTATACGAAGGTCGGTCGGCTGTGAGTTAATCGGACTTATTGCACGATTGAAAGAGGGCACCGCTCGGGGGGGAGGAGGAGGGGTGGGGGGTGGGGAGCCGGGGGGGGGGGGGAGGGAGGGAGGAGTAGGAGAGAGGGGAGGGGAAGGAGATTTTGCAGGCCCCTCGCGAGTCATCTGTCTATGTGCAGGTGTCGGGAGTGTCTGCCTTGAAGTTGCAAGAGCCCAGCTGTGGTACAAAATGATCGCACAGGGCGCTATCGACACCAAAGAAAGAACACCAAGTCACCTGAACAGGAGGAGAAGAAGGCTACGAACATGAAATGCTCACGCTCTTGTAAGTGCTTTGTGTACATGAAATACACACGCGCAACTGTCCCATGACATACTCTGTGCCTAAGAAAAATGATATGCACTCAAACAATGGGAGCTTGTCAGTAATATTACAGCAATGCATACTATGGTAAATTGGAATTGTCAATCAATGCTCGGGAGGGGGAGAAGGGGGGGGGAGGAGGGAGAACAAGGTGTGTTTGCGTACGTACGTTAGCGGAGAGAGAGAGAGAGAGAGAGAGAGAGAGAGAGAGAGAGACAGAGAGAGGATACATACAAATATATATATATATATATACATGCATACATACACATACATAGATAGACAGAATTTCAGAAAAGGTACAGGTGTACACACACACACACAGACGCACACACACACACACACACATACACACACACACACGCACATACACACACAGATAGACAAGAGAGGAATAGGTAAACAGATTTGCAGGGATCATGAACTCAGTCGAAGGAATCATTTCAAAAAGACAGAAAAAAAAAAAAAAAAAAAAGAAAAGCAGAGTGCGGATAAGCCATAGTCAATGTAGACTCATGCGAAATGGAACTCAGGGGGGCCTACCTTTGAGGTCTTCCAGCTGGTAAGATTTTGCCTGAATTTTAATGCTCCATAAAACATACCGCACATTGTGGTCACCTGAGTAGACAATGGGGAAAACATGAAGATGAAGAAATTCAAAATAAATCATGCAGAACAGGCATGCTGACCGGCAAAAAAAAATCTCTTTCCATTCTTATCTTTTCTCTCTTTCTCTTTATTCTTTTCTCTTCTTCTATTGCTCTTTCCAGGAGCATACTGTTGAACCTTAGTTCAAGCTTTCCTTTAGAGCCTTTACCGTGACTCGTTCTTTAGAACCGTAATTCATTTAAATGAAGCTCATCACGTTTTTCTTCTTTCAATACTCATTAAACCTTGCTTACATAATAATAATAATAATAATGAAATGTATCTCCTGCCAATTGCTGAGCCAAAAGGCCATGTGCATCCAGTCCTCCATTCCATAAGGAAAGTCTCCACACCAATCGGTGGAATAAAGGAAGTGACGGCATAGAACATTACTCTAGGAGCTTTAAACCAATCAGCCCATGGAAAGGGACCGATGGCCTATGTACTCCCTAATAATAATAATAATAATAATAATAATAATAATAATAGTGCTTCTCTGTCAATGGCTGATGCATTTCTGCACATGCGCCTCCATCGTCTCACCCGTGAGGGGAGTACGAAGAATTGACGATAAGCTCTAATGACACCCCCGCAAGGGCAGTTCCAACACTTCCAGACGGGCCGGTATGTTCAATGAAAATACTGGTCCAGACGGATCGGTATGTTCAATGAAAATACTGGTCCAGACGGATCGGTATGTTCAATGAAAATACTGGTGGCACCGACGGGAATCGAACTGGCGACAGGGCCCAGATGGTAGAACTTGACCACTGGGCTATCACGGTGTCCATAATAATAATAATAATAATAATAATAATAATAATAATAATAATAATAATAATAATAGTGCTTCTCTGTCAATGGCTGATGCAAATCTGCACATGCGCTGACCCTCGAGGGGAGTACGAAGAATTGACGATAGGCTCTAATGACACCCCCGCAAGGGCAGTTCCAACACTTCCAAACGGACCGGTAGTTCAATGAAAATACTGGTGGCACCGACGGGAATCGAACTGGCGACAGGGCCCAGATGGTAGAACTTGACCACTGGGCTATCACGGTGTCCATAATAATAATAATAATAATAATAATAATAATAATAATAATAATAATAATAATAATAATAATAATAATAATAATAATAATAATACTATATCTGAGGCGTACTGATGCAGCTAATGGCATATCCTCAACGGACATAAGCCTCCAATACCCTTGTTCGAGGTCCTCCACCCCCCCGTGTCAGTCTCTCGCCTGATGATCGGGGCCACCGATGGAGCTCCTGAGGGCAAGACTGCACTAAGCCGAGGTTATTCCGCAGTCCCAGCAACCTCTTGCAAGACGTCACCGAATGTGCAAGTGCATACACCAAGCGCGGTTGCTAGAGCTGCCTCGAAACCCCACCCATAACAATCTGGTGTCTGCTGGGTCCTGGGCTATCAACCAGCATATGCGGAGTTTAAGATCTTTTACGCGCGCAACGACCCTCCTCCCCAGCATCTACCACCAAAGGGTTATGAGTTAGCGTCACAGTTTAACTCCTTGAGGCCATTGGGCTGGAACTCTGTTTAGCAAGTGTGACTAGGTTTTTTCATCGGGATTTCCCTCAAATATGTCACAGTCAACACTCCAAGGCAGATTTACTATATCTGAGGCATACTGATGCAGCTAATGGCATATCCTCAACGGACATAAGCCTCCAATACCCTTGCTCGAGGTCCTCCACCCCCCCCGTGTCAGTCTCTCGCCTGATGATCGGATAACTAGCAAGTTAAAAAAATCGCATAACTAGCAAGTTAAAAAAATCATATTCCATGATGGACTTGCAAAATATTTCTATGAGCTCGTTCATAGCGACACGGCGACAAGCAAGAGAGGGGGAAAATGCTAAAAAATAAGCGTCAGAAACGAATATGCACCCTTCGGCATTATGATAGCTAGCTAGCTAGCTAGATAGATATATAGATAGATAGATAGATAGAAGAAAGAAAGAAAGAAATAAACAAATAAATTTAAAGAAAGAAATAAAGAAAGAAAGAAACATAGATAGATAGATAGATAGATAGATAGATAGATAGATAGATAGACTCCCACATGCCTGGCCGGACAAAGGTAGACAGAAAGATTGACGAGATAATACACAAGAGAAATCATTATTAAAAAAGCAAAGATAAAGAGTGCATGGACAAAGAACAACGAGCGCATCATGCCAAAATAACCAAAACTAACAACGGCGGGCTGAAGCGGGTACCGAAGAGGTGTCCCACATGTTCAGGGGCTGGTTGAAGTTCGAGCCTCCGGCAAACATGTAGCTCATGTCGGTCACCTAGGCAGCCATCGGAGGCGGCAGGCCATAGGCAAGGGTGGAAGAAGCAGAGAGCATACACGAGAAGAACAGACAACAGGCAATAGACAGCAGACTCACCCGACCACAGCAAGGAGAAAAAAAAAAATGCAGAAAGTAAGAAAAAGGAGAGGTAGATAAAGTAAAACGTTATGAAACGACCATGATAAAATAAAACAAAGGATAGCCGAAAACACTTTATCACATGCCACTATCACTAGACAGCAGACTCACCCGACAGTCAGGATGACGAGAAAAGAAGGGATAACAAAAAATAAGAAAGAGGACAGGTAGACAAGCTGAAACGTCATGAAACGACAAATCCAAAGTAAGCAAAGTGTAGCCGGAAACACGTCATCACATGACACTATCTCATTCTACACGAGGTACATCATATGAGGGCAATATTGTAAGGTGCTGTACATCACTTCATTTTCTTATTGCCCCGACTGGTACGCCACACTGGCAACTTGAAGCAAGACACAAGTAATCATAGTAATATTACATTCAAAAAGAGGACGGAGGGGGAGGTGGGGGGGGGGGGCACAGGGAAGTGTCAAAGAAATAAAGCGAAAGAGAAAACAAAAGAAAAAAATGAAAACAAAGAGAGGAAGCAGCTGGTATAAGAGTATACACACACAAATGCATGTATACGACTGTGATACAATCGTTCATACATGCAATTATGATTACACTCAGTGTATGCAAATGATTATATCTAAAATTAACCTTTGTAGGAATACACAATCACATAACCAGCAAGATGAGAAAATCACATTCCATGATATATTTGAAAACAATGCTATCAATACATTTATAAACTCATGACGACAAGGAAAAGGGGGAAACAATGTTGAGAACTAAGCGTCAGAATCGAATATACTCTCAATAGATAGATAGATAGATAAATAGATAGATAGATAGATAGATAGATAGATTCACACATACCTGACTGTGCATAGATAGACAGAAAGATTGATAAGATAATACAGAAAAGAATTAATGATCAAGAAATGCAAAGATAACGAGTAAATAGACAACGACACCAAAGAGCACATCATGTCACAGTAACCAAAGCTCACAACGGCGGGCTCAAGCGTGTACCTTAGAGGTGTCCCAGGTGTTCAGGGGTTGGTTGAAGTTCGAGGCTGAGTCAAACATAGAGGCCATGCAGGTCACCTAGGCAGCCATCGGATGACGCGGGTCACGGGAAAGGGTGGAAGACGCAGAGAGCATTCACGACCGCAGAGCAGACAAGAGACAGCAGACTCAACAGACTGCCAGGATGACCACAAACAAAAAATAAGAAGTGCAGCAACTAATGCAGAAAGTAAGAAAGAGGACAGGTAGACAAAGTAAAACGTTATGAATCGATAAAGAAAGAATAAACAAAGGATAGCAGGAAACACGTAATTACATGAGAGCATCTCATATTACACGAGGTAGATCATCTGAGCTCAATACTGTCAAGGTGCTGCGCATCACTTCATGTTCTCATTGCCCCGACTGGTATGCCAAACTGGTAACTTGAAGCGAGACACAAGTAATAATAATAATAATGTATTCAAAAAGGGCTGAAGGGAGGTTGGGGGGGGGGGGGAAGGTTACAGGAAAGCAACAAAGAAAAAGTAAAGGGAAAGCAAAAGAAGAAAAAAAAACTGGAACAGAGAGAGGAAGCAGCTGGTCTTAGAGTATATACACGCACAAAAGCATGATTTTATGTAAAATTGACATTTGTAGGATTACAAAATGTCATAACCCGTTATATTATATGATAGACTTCCATAGAGACAATATACACCCTGCGGAATTGACAGATAGATAGATAACTAGATACAAAGGTAGATAGATAGGTAGATATGTGTGGTCTATCAGCGCTGCATATCCGAGGACATAGGATTTATTCCACCGCGCCTCCAGTTGGATGCTGGGTAGCGGGCTTGAAATGGGGTCTGTGCCCCGGAGTTATACAGTCTGTTGGTTCTACGACCCTCCCTGGCTAGAGGGCCGCAGAACTAACCCGGGCCCATGTCCGTGCTCACGGCCCCCGCCAAGGCTCGGGCCCGAGGGTACACCAATTCTCAAGCTTCATCCAAGGCGACCACTTTCGCGGCGGACGGACTATACCTTAAGATGTCCCTTCTTCTTTGCCTACCCGCACACAGAGAGATCACACTCCCGTCCAGTCTCTGAACCTTTCCCAGTTGACAGGCCACCACAGGACAGCGGCGGCGCAAGCCAACCGATCAGGAGCCGGGCGCGGGGCTGACCTTTACAAGAAGGGACTTGGTTGCGGGCTTCCCATTATTTCCTGCGTGGCCATATCCTTCGAGTTTTTACCATCCGACGAGCGTTACCTCGCCTGCTGCACCTTGCAATTTCCCGCAGGCCGCGGTATCGAAGGCTCTTAGACTTTCTCGAACAGTTTGAGGGTGTATCGAGAGCCAACGCAGGGTAGTCATCAGCCCTGGCCAGTCACGCTGCACCAGCTGCGACTGCATAAACAGCTGGCGCAGGGCTGAAGGAGATAGATAGATCAAACCCCAGGCTGTAGGTACCAGTGGGCCGAGTCCAACTGCGGGATGCAGTTTACCATCATGCCAAGGAAGGAAAGAAATAGATAGATAGATAGATAGATAGATAGAAAGATTGAAGAGATGATGCACAACAGGAATCATGATCAAGAAATGAAAAGTAAAGGAGAATGTAGACAAAGAACACCAAAGAGCACATCACGCAACAGTAACCAAACTCACAACGGCGGCTCAAGCGGGTACCGAAGAAGTGTTCCAGATGTTCAGGGATTGGTTGAAGTTCGAGGCTTTGGAAAACATACCACTCATGTCGGTCACCTAGGCAGCCGAGCAGACAACAACAGCAAACTCACCCGACCGACAGGATCACCACAAGGAAACAAAAGGGGGGAAGAGAAAGTAAGAAAGAGGACAGGTAAAAAAAGTAAAACGTTATGAAACGACAAAGCCAAAGTAAAAATTGATAGAAGAAAACACTTCATCGCATGACACTATCTCGTTCTACACGAGGTACATCATATAAGCACAATACTGTCAAGGTGCTGTACATCACTTAATGTTCTCATTGCCCCGACTGGTACGCCACACTGGCAACTCGAAGCAAGACACAAGTAATGAAAATAAAAGTACACTCAAAAAGTGCTGGAGGGAGGGAGGGGGGGGGACTACAGAGAAACATCAAAGAAAGCAAAACAACAAGCAAAAGATGAAAACAAAAATGAAACAAAGAGAGG
>WBZZ01003366.1:135000-140000 GCA_019918135.1 Paulinella micropora
TTTGCGGTCTGTGATGGAATGTTCTTTTGGGTAGCGACCATGGCCAAGTCCGAGATGATCGGATTGGCCTCGATGTTTGAATTCAAAATCAACTTGTGCCTCAAGCTTTTCGAGCACAGGCTCTGGTTTCCAGATAGTTCGAAATGTTTCGTGTTTCGTCAGGTTCATCGCATAAATGGACGAGAGGTGTTTATCTGGGCAGTACTTCAGCATTTGAGCACGGTTGATTTGAAGTCGCTAGTAAAAAGAGACGATGGATTGGAGCTGTAGACCGAATTTCGAGCGTGGGCGGTAAAGGCAAGAGACCAGAGCTCTTTTGTAGATATTGGCCCATTTTTTGAGGAAGCGGGTCGCAATTTTCTCAAGGGTTTTGGCGAAAGATAAGCAGAGGTCATAAATGAGAAATGGCCAGGCAAGTGACTGGACAGCGTAGTGCTGGTATAGCCAAAATTTCATAAAGCCATTGATCGAGCAGCTATCGATGGCTTGCATAGAAAGAATGAACTTCTTTTGGATTGCTGCACGTTGTTCGTTTTCGCCGAGGTCATGGTAGACAATCCATCCGAGGTCTTTGAAAGGCTTGTCAGCGATGAAGTCAATCGGTTTGCCAGTAATAGTAAGGGCGGGGTCGAAGGGTGGGAACGAGATCGGCAATAATCGTTTGAGACCCTTATAGTCGTCGGCTTTAGTCCAGTATTTGAAAGCAAGGCTTTTGCATTTGGGCGGTTTCGCGGCCATTGTTCTGGACCATGACAGAAATTTGTCAATCATGTTGATGGACGATTGACAGTGTTTCGGGGATCGGCAGTGTAGTTTGAGGTCGTCAGCATAAGCAGCTTCGTGCACGATGACTTCATCTGTTGAGGTCTTATGCTTGAAATGATAACCGTTGTTTTTGGTCAAGGATGATAGGAGGTCAAGGAGTAGGTTGAAAACTATGTTGAAAAGGAGAGGAGAAATGCAGCATCCTTGAAAAACGCCAACAGCAAAAACAAAGGGTTCTGATGACCAATCTTTCCCTTCGATTGTGGCTACTAAGAGTTCGTAGTATAAAAAGATTATGCGAGCAAACATAGGGGGCACGTGGTACCACCAGAGAGCGAACTGGATCAAGTTGTGGTTTACGCTTCCAAAAGCGTTTTGTAGGTCAATCCATGCTATGACCAGTTGGCGATAGTGATCTTTTGCATTTCTGATGGTAGCTTTTGTAGTAGCAATGTGCTCGGGGCATCCTGCAACGTTACGGAGGAAACCTTTTTGTTTTGCTCTGTCAAAGTACTTGTTATCTAGCAAAAAACTCTCTAGGCGTTTTGACCACAAAGAGAAAAATACCTTACCCGAGCAGCTTGTCAGAGCAATCGGACGATAGTTTGAGGCCTGAAGTGGATCGCCGTCCTTATGAAGGAGGGAGATAGCAGCTTGGGCCCAGCTATTAGCTACATCCGTTGTCCAACACTTGACAATGAGTTTGTGTAAGAAAAGTAAAGCGGTGGGAAGTCTCTTGTAAACAAGGTAGCTAATACCATCTCTGCCAGGGGCTGCACCATTACGCTTGGCAAACACAGATCTTTTGGTTTCCAAGAAGGACGGTGGCTTGAGGTCAAAGGGGACAGTTGGTAGAGGCGGGCGATTCATTTCAGGTAAGGGCACGTAGGTTTGTTCACGATTAGCGTCTTTGCATAGGTTGGGAAAGTAGGAGTCACAGTTTTCTTTGGATAGGGAGGAAGTGGTTTGGGTTGAGGGGGGATGAAACAGATTTTTGGCAAACTTATGAGGGTCAGTTCGGAAGCGTGTATTTGCTTGTCGTTGAGCGGAGCTTAAAGTTGCTTCCTTGAGACGACGGCGGAGGCGGTTACCGGTCTTCAATAATACTCGCCAAGTTTTTTGCAGGCTTTTTGCAACAGCAGCTGGAATTGAACCTGCCCTTTTGAGATCTCGCAGATGTCTCTTTTGGATCAGTTTTTGTTGTCGGTTCTGCGTGAGTTCTGTTTGGAGCCGGATTACGTGGCGGTTTTTTCGCTCATGAGTTTGTTCTTGTGTTTTTGTTACCCGTTGTGATATGAAGTCGTAGAGATATCTTTCAAATTTCGCTACTGCTTCGTCACATGACAGGCATTTGATGAGAGAGGAGGGGAGGATGAGAGGGAGTGCGGATTGGAGTTCTTCTTCAATGCCTTTCCATTCGCTTGGTGTTGATGGCAATACCAGGCGTTTTCTTCTTTCGGTTGGTTCTTTCGGGGCACTTCTTGTCCGATGGACGAAATGGGAGTATGTCTCGGCGTCAACACAGTGGGTGGAATCCAGGTTGATAATGCCGGGTTGCGACTTGTAGTCCGGATGGACGTGCGCTTTTGGGCTCTTCTTTTCGAGGAGGCCCGAAAGGTCTTCGTAAGGGTGAACATGAGCAAAATCTTCTCCAGGGGGTTCAGGCGGTGCAGAGCACGCACTGGGAGGGTGACGGCGGCCACTCCGGAGGGAATAGCGGTGCGTCGGTAGGTTTTCGCATGTAGTTTTTGTAACTTACGGCTTAACTTAGGGGAAGCAAGCCTCTTCGTTTAAGCCAGGGTTGTCAGCCCAAGAAGAAAAAGGAGAAAGGTTTGGTTGCCGCGCTTTATCGCCGCGACGGGGTCACATATGGATGAGATGTCGCAAAGGAATGTAGTCCTTGCAAAGGAACGCAGTTTCACATCAAACAATAATTTGTGTACTGTGCATGTGTCCGGGATGGGAATCACGGGTAGACTGTGTTCTGGAAAAAGAAGAGGAGGAAGGACGTTGAAGAAAAAGGCAATCTAGGAATGGAGAGTGGGAGGATAAGGAAGAAGAGAAAGAAAAGGAAGCCGTTAGTCCAAGTGTTTTGAGCACCGTAAGCTTGCGCAAGCTACAATGATGACATTGTATGAGGCCTAAACCCCCGCAGGGACCTAGCCCGGGCTATGCAACACTGGACGGCTATGATGGAATGCAGTCACCAATACGGACTAGAGGAAGATTAGTCCAATTTTTGACTGCACAGGAGCGATAAATCGCAAAAGAGCAACGAGCTACGCAGGAGGATAGCTTGAAGCAAAGGGATTTGGATTGGGGATGGGAAAAACCCAAGGCGCGGAAACATCGATGAACAGAGAACGATACCATGCCGCGAGCCCCGCATTCGATTGGTCGAAGGTGGCAGGTCCATCCGTTGTCCTCGATTTGAGATTTGAGCTTGTTGTATCGGTTGGTCTTGTAGGCTCGTGCGTCAAGGATGTTTTCCTCGACCGGGCACGTTAGCTCGATCAGAATACATATCTTGGTAGACAGTGACCAGACAACGATATCGGGGCGGAGGTCAGTGACACAAATGTGGACAGGAAAGGCTTGCTCAGAACCGGTGTATTGGGTTTGGAGTTGCCAATCGTTTGCAGTGTCAAGCAGGGATGAAAAGATAGATAGATAGATAGATAGATAGATAGAAAGCCAGATAGAAAGCCAGATAGATAGATAGATAGATAGATAGATAGGTAGATAGAAAAAAAAAAGAAAGAAAAAAAAGAAGAAAAAAAGAAAATATATCTACGGTTGTGCGTAGATAGAGAGATAAATCAATAGATCAATATACAAATAAACAAATAAATAGACAGATAAATAGATAGCTAGCCAGCTGGATAGCTGGATAGATAGATAGAAAGATAGATAGAAAGATAGATAGATAGATAGAATAGATAGATAGATAGATAGATAGATAGATAGATAGAGATAGATAGAGAGATAGATGTATTGATGTATTGATGTATTGATACATAAAAATATAAATAAATTGATAGATTGATATATAAATAGATAGATAGATAGAAAGATAGATAGATAGATAGATAGATAGATGGACAGACAGATAGACAGATAGACAGAAAGACAGAAAGACGGACATATAGATAGATAGATAGATAGATAGATAGATAGATAGATAGATAGATAGATAGATAGATAGATAGATAGATAGATAGATAGATATGCAGTCCGACGGTCCTACCTAGGTTCTCTTGCGGGGCCTTTGATATATATATATATATATATATATATATATATATATATATATATCACACACACACACACACACATATATATATATATATAGTATAATAATAATAATAATAATAATAATAATAATAATAATAATAATAATAATAATAATAATAATAATAATAATAATAATTATAATAGTGCTTCTCTGTCAATGGCTGATGCATTTCTGCACATGCGCCTCCATCGTCTCACCCGTGAGGGGAGTACGAAGAATTGACGATAAGCTCTAATGACACCCCCGCAAAGGCAGTTCCAACACTTCCAGACGGACCGGTATGTTCAATGAAAATACTGGTCCAAACGGACCGGTATGTTCAATGAAAATACTGGTGGCACCGACGGGAATCGAACTGGCGACAGGGCCCAGATGGTAGAACTTGACCACTGGGCTATCACGGTGTCCAAAATAATAATAATAATAATAATAATAATAATCTAGGAGCGTCACAGAGCCAAATTGATATGGGCGTCTTACCAGGATAGATAAAAAGATAGACATATAGACACCAGATTAGATAGATAGATAGATAGATAGGTAGATAGATAGTGAGAAAGAAAGAAAAATAGATGGATAGATAGATAGATAGATAGATAGATAGATAAGGCGGGGCAGATAGATAGATAGATAGATAGATAGATAGATAGACAGAAATATTTACAAGAGCAATCATGATCAAGAAATGCAAAATTAAACAGCTCAGCGAAGGGAAAGCGCTTGAAAGAAAAATTATCCGTTTGTTGAGAGTTGGCGGCAATAAAAATGGCGAAGACGGCAAGGCAATGCCAATCCCGAATGATATCAAAATAGTAAAGATATGTGGAAACTCGCTCGGCACACATATCACCGATATTAAGGTAGCGATTAAGAAGACATTGGAAAATAAGATTGATATTTACAAGAGCAATCATGATCAAGAAATGCAAAGATAAAAATG
>WBZZ01003366.1:145000-147500 GCA_019918135.1 Paulinella micropora
ATACCAAAGCTCCCTTAGTACCAGGCGGGGCCAGGGCTCGTTCCATAAGCGCCCCTTGCAGAACGAGCTCCCACCTCCATTACAGAGGACCCAGTAAGCAGATGGAGTTTCGAGACTGTTCGACAGTCTAGTATAAACCGACAGAGCACTGTGGGTTTTATTCCGGGCTCAACAAGCGAGAAAGGGCACCCTGAGGGAACAGGATTGTGCTTCCCGTCGCTATTTCAGATAGATAGATAGACAGATAGATAGATAGATGGATAGATAGATAGATAGATAGGTAGAAAGAAAGAAAGAAAGAAAGAAAGAAAGATAAATCAAGAGATTCAAAAAAAGAAAGAAAGAAAGAAAGATAGATAGATAGATAGATAGATCGATAGATCGATAGATTTCACACATACCTGGTTGTGCAAAGATAGGAATCATGGTCAAGAAATGCAAGGATAAAGAGTGCATGGACAAAGAACACCAAAGAGCATCATGCCACAGTAACCAATTGTCACAACGGCGGGCTCAAGCGGGTACCGAAGAGGTGTTCCAGGTGTTCAGGGACTGGTTGAAGTTCGAGGCTGAACGAAACATGAAGCTCATGTCGGTCACCTAGGCAGGCATTGCAGGAGCTTCGAGGCGGGTCACGGGAAGGGAAAGAAGAAGCAGAGAGCATTCACGACCGCAGAGCAGACAACAGACAGCAGACTCACCCAACCGCCAGGATCACCACAAAGTACAAAAGGGGGGAAGAGAAAGTAAGAAAGAGGACAGGTAGAAAAAAGAAAACGTTATGAAACAACAAAGTCAAGTAAACAAAGGATAGCAGGAAACACTTCACAGCATGACACTATCTCAATCTACACCATATAAGCGCAATACTGTCAAGGTGCTGTACATCACTTCATGTTCTCATTGCCCCGACTGGTACGCCAGACTGGCAACTCAAAGTGAAACAAAATGTAATCAATGTGATAGTACATTCAAAAAGAGGTGGATGGAGGGGCAGGGGGGAAGGGGGAGAGGGGGGAGAGGGGGGGGGGGGGTTTACAGGAAAGCAAATAAGAAAAAAAGCGAAAAAGCAAGCAGAAATAGAACACAAAAATGAAACAAAGTGAGGAAGAGTATACATACACCCATACACTCACGCACACGCATATATACCATCAAGGATACACGCATGTAACAATTACAATCAAGGATACATGCATATAACGATTACACTCAGTGTATGTACGGGATCACATCTAAAAATTGACATTTGTAGGATCACACAATCGTATAACCAGCAATGAGAGAAACCATATTCCATGACAGAATTGCTAAACATTCTTATGCGTACATTCATAGTAACACGGTGACAAGGAAGTGAGAGAAGATGCTAAGAACTAAGCATCAGAATAGAATATAAACCCTGCAGCATAGATAGATAAATTAGATAGATAGATAGACAGATAGATAGATAGATAGATAGATAGAAAGATAGATAGATAGATAGAAAGAAAGAAAGAAAGAAGGAAAAAAAAAGAAAGAAAAGAAGGAAAGATAGACAGATAGATAGATAGATAGATAGATAGAAGATGCTAATAACTAGCATCAGAACTGAATATACACCCTGCGGAATAGATGGATAGATTTGATTTATGTTTGATATTTTTAATCTGTTGTTGTGGCGCAATTTCAAAGCCATTGATAAATAGATAGATTGATAAGAAGAAAGAAGGGAAAAAAGGAAAGAAGGAAAGGAAGAAAAGGAAGAAAGGAAAGAAAGAAAGAAAGAAAGAAAGAAAAGAAAGAAAGAAAGAAAGAAACATGCATGGCTGTGCATAGATAGATATATAAATAACAAGAAATGCAAAGATAAAGATTGAATAGAGCCAAAGAGCACATCACGCCACAGTCACCAAAACTAACAACAGCGGGCTCAAGCGGGTACCGAAGAGGTGTTCCAACTGCTCAAGTCTTGGTTGAAGTTGGAGGCTGAGATAAACATATAAGTCATCTGGGTCACCTAGGCAGCCATCGGAGGAGGCGGATCATGGACAAGCGGGAGGGGGGAAGGGGAGGGGGGGGGGGGGGGGGGGGGGGGGTTTACAGAGAAGCAACAAAGAAAGAAACCAAAAGAGTAAGAAAAAGAAGAAAACAAAAATGAAACAAAGGGACGAAGTAGATTGTCTTAGCGTATACACACAAACACAATCACACAAACACACACACATACACGAACACATGCATATATACAATCAATCATACATGCATGTGACGATTACCCTCGTTGTATGCACGTGATTATATCTAAAATGATTGCTGCAGAATTACACAGTCAAATAACCAGCAAGATGAGAAAACAATATTCCATGATGGACTTGCAAATATTTCTATGCGTACGTTCATAGCACGTGTGTGAGGAGGACAAGGAGAAGATGCTAAGAACTAAGCATCAGAATTGAATATAAACCCTGCAGTATAGATAGATAGATAGATACAAAAAAAAAAAGAAGGAAAAAAGAAA
>WBZZ01003366.1:155000-157500 GCA_019918135.1 Paulinella micropora
AGATAGATAGATAGATAGATAATAGATAGATAAATAGATAGATAAATAGATAGATAGATAGATAGATAGATAGATAGATAGATAGATAGATAGATAGATAGATAGATAGATAGATAGATAGATAGATATGTTTGGTTTATCAGCGCTGCATATCCGAGGAAATAGGCATCCATTGCACCCCCCCCCCCCCCCCGAAATGGGCACTGTGTCCCAGAGTTATACAGTCTAGACCCTCCCTGGCTAGAGGTCTCAGACTGCTCACCAGGCACGCGTACGTGATCACGTGCACCGACAAGGCTCGTGCCCGAGGGGTACACCAAACGTCGAGCTTCATCCAAGCCGACCACTTTCGCGGCGGGCGGACTATGCCTTAAGATCTCCCTGTGTATGTGCCTGCCTTCACACAGAGAGATCCCACTCCCGTCTAGTCTCAAAACCTTTCCTATTTGTCAGGACACCACTGGAAAAGGGCGACGGAGGACTACCGGACCAGCTGCAGTGGTGACATAAGTGGGCCGATCGAGAGTAGTGGCGATTTGCCATAGCCACTGGTTACTAAACGTCGAAACACTAAGTCAGTCCAAGGCAGCCTTTCAGAGGAAGTCGTACCGAGTAGGGGCCAAGCGCGGGGTTGACCTGACAAGAAGGAACTGAGCCATGCGCGGGGTTGACCCATGATTCCCTGCGTGGCCATATCCTTCGAATTGTTACCATCCGACGAGCATTACCTCGCCTGCTGCACCTTGCGGTTCCCGCAGGCCGCGGTATCGAAAACTCTTAGTGCTTTCCCGAACAGTTTGAGATTGTCTCAAGGGCACATGAACGGTAGTCGTCAGCCCTGGCCAGTCACGCTGACCAGCTGTGATAAATCCGGAAAACTTAGCTGGTACAGGGCTGTAAGGGAAGGGGGGGGGGGGGGCAATGGATGTGCAAGCAAGACATAGCGTAAGACTTGCCCGTGTGCCTACCCCTCGGATTGAAAGATAGATAGATAGATAGATAGATAGATAGATAGATAGATAGATAGATAAATAGATAGATAGATAGATAGATAGATAGATAGATAGATAGATAGATAGATAGAAAGATAGATAGAAAGACTCGGATAGAAAGAAAGAAAGAAAGAAAGAAAGAAAGAAAGAAAGAAAGAGAGAGAGAGAGAATTCGAAAGAAAGAGAAAGAAAGAAAGAAAGAGAAAGAAAGAAAGAAAGAGAAAGAAAGAAAGAAAGAGAGAGAGAGAGAGAGAGAGAGAAACAGAGAGAGAGAGAGAGAGAGAGAGAAACAGAGAAAGAAAGAAAGAGAGAAAGGAAGATAGAAAGAAAGAGAGAAAGAAAGAAAGAAAGAAAGAGAGAAAGAAAGAAAGAAAGAACGAAAGAAAAGAAAGAAAGAAAGAAAGAAAGACAAACAGATAGACAGACATAGACGAACAGATAGACAAACAGATAGACAAACAGATAGACAGACAGACAGACAGATAGATAGATAGATAGATAGATAGATAGATAGATAGATAGATAGATAGATAGATAGATTCACACATGTCTGGCTGGGTAAAGAAAGACAGAAAGATTGACGAGATAATACACACGAGGAATCATGATCAAAAATGCAAAGATAAAGAGAGCATGGACAAAGAACACCAAAAAGCACACCATGCCACAGTAACTAAAATCACACGACACTATCTCATTCTACACGAGGTACATCGTATGAGCTCAATACTGTCAAAGTGCTGTACATCACTTCATGTTCTCATTGCCCCGACTGGTACGCCACACTGGCAATGGAAGCGAGACAAAAGTAATCCAAATAATAGTACATTCAAAAAAAGCCGTAGGGAGGGGCAGGAGGAGGAAAAGGGGTGGGGGGGGGGGGAGGTTACAGGAAAGCAACTAAGAAAAAAGGGAAAGAGCCACAAAAGAAGAACACAAAACTGCAACAGAGAGAGGAAGCAGCTGGTCTCAGAGTACACACACACACACACATGCATACATACAATCATGCATACATGCATATAACGATTACACTCAGTTTACGTACGTGATTATGTGTAAAATTACCTTTGTAGGATTACACAATCAGACAACCAGCAAGATGAGAAAATCATATTCCATGATAGACTTGCAAAATATTTCTGTGCGTACATTCATAGTTACAAGGTGACAAGGAAGAAAGAGAGAAGATGCTAAGAACTAAGCCAACAACGGCGGGCTCAAGCGGGTACCGAAGAGGTGTTCCAACTGCTCAAGTCTTGGTTGAAATTCGAGGCTGAGTCAAACATTCCGTACATGCTGGTCACCTAGGCAGCCATCGAAGGAGGCAGGTCATGGGCAAGCGGCATGGATAGATAGATAGATAGATAGATAGATAGATAGATAGATAGATAGATAGATAGATAGATAGATAGATTGATAGATAGACAAGTTAAAATTGAAAGAGGCATCATGATACAGGAACGCAAAGATAGAGAATGAATAGACTAAGCGCTCCAAAGAGTCAT
>WBZZ01003366.1:162500-184798 GCA_019918135.1 Paulinella micropora
AATTGACGGAGGGGATTTTCTATTTAAACATATTATTATGTATAATATATATAAGATATATTGTAATATAAGATGGCACCGCCACTTAAGTATTTGACAGATGAGGAGCGACTGGAGGCTCGCAGAAAATCAAGACTGGAATATGCGAAAAGGAAGCCCGAGATGGCTAGAAAGGCGAGCAAGAAGTATTACGAAGCGAACAAAGAGACGATTAGTGCTAAAAGGAAAGATAAGAGAAAGCGAGCACAAGGAATTTCATTCTAAAGAAATAACCTTATGTATAATATATATAATACACCACATAAGACAATGGCAAAGACTCAAGGAGAAGAGCGGATAAACGAAATACTAGCGGGCATACAGCCAGACAAAAAGCAATGGATGCCCACTGATGTTGAAGCAAGTGAAAACCTAGAGTATTTAAACGATCCAGAGCGATGCTTATGTAATAAGCGGATAACTAAGGCGTACCCGTATGCGTGTGGCGATTATGTTGTATTTGTTGGTGTTTCGTGTTCGTATAACCATTTCTATAGACCTAGGAAAAACATCGGCCTTTTAGAAATAGATTACATGACAGAGAGGCAATGCGCAATATGCGAAAAGAAGATAAAGGCAGGCGTCCACTCATTAGAAGATAAGCATTATATGTGCTTTTACAAGACAAAGTTGCTATGGTTGGAAACTGAAATCAAAAAACTAGAGAACGAACAAGGGGTTTGTAAAATGCGGTTAAATGCACTATATCAAACACGAGAGCAACTTTATAGATTAGTGTATGGCAACCCCGAAAAGGTTAAAGATGAAAAACCGCAAGGAGACTTGATTATAATGAACGGCAAAGAAAGCAGAGCGGGAACAAAGTCTAATGCACAACACGTAAAAACAATAAACGAAGTGGATGATGTTCTTGACGAAATGAAAGCAGAGATTACGGAGTATAAAATGGCGTAGATCGTGGAAATGTTGGACGTGTGGCAGTCATTCGTAAGATATGGCGATCACATGGACGAAGTGCGCAAGGAGGAGCAACTTATCAAAATGAGAGAGATACAAGAAAGGCAGGCGAGGGCGAAGAAGGTATCTGAAATGGTGCGCGACTATCACAAAAAGAAAAGAATTGAAAACCTATACAAAAAATGCGTAAAAGAGCGAAAAGATGCGCGATCTAAAGTAATGATAGCCCGCTATGTTGGCAGAGATCGTTTCAACAGACTTAAATTTTATATAGACGAAGCAAAAAGCACCACACCCGCCAAAGAGTTGAGCGAAGAATGCAAATGCGAGAAATTCAATCCAATGTGGTGGGACAAATCCAACAAGAGATACGTATTAGTAATGTATGAACCCAAATATATTACTTTTGAACCACGGCGGGACACAACATATATAATAGTTGCTTCCGTTGTAAATAAACTATACAGCGATACTTACAAAACATTTATTAATTTAAAAACAACCCCAATTGAAATCTAACGGCAGACAGACACAACTATTTTTTTTTAGCCTAAAATCCTCTCCAGTGTAGCGGTCTCATATATAATTTTCATTTAAGGATAATATATAGTGTCTTATATATACTATCTATAATAACCAGATTAACCACAAAAAAAATTTATAACCTTATTATAGATGGATGTTGAAGAGGCAACCCGCACTCAGTTTATTAACAAAGAGGAGTTGTTTGATGCGAACAAACTATCCTATATTATTAACAATTTTGACGACTTAAAAGGCCAACTGCGAGAGAAATGTTTCAAAGACGGAAGCCCTATAACACTGCTAAAAAAATACATTCAAAAAGTATTCAACAATAAAGTATCTGTAGTGTATCGGCAAAACGGGGGCAAAGGTAGATTTAATGCTGTAGGCTCATTATCTCTCCAAAACATACCGCGCGAGATAAGGCACACTATCGCCCGCGATTACTATGTAGATATTGATATGGTAAATGCGCATCCAGTCATACTACTACATTTATGTGCGATATTGAACTTTGAAGCGAAATATCTGCGGTCGTATGTGAAAAATAGAGAGAATGTAATAGCCGATCTCACGAGCAAAAACGAGACGATTGACAGAGACAAGGCAAAACAGATTATCCTATCAGTCCTAAATGGAGGCGAAAAGGATTACAATGCAGTCGCGAAAAAGACGAGGTTTCTAACCGCCTTCAAACAAGAAATGAAAGCCCTACATGGAAAGTTTGCGGGGGCATGATGCTAGAAAAGAAAGACTACGATCTGGAAAGTTGTTCAAAGGTCATTAAGGAGAAATTAGGGATAGACATTGCTCTTAAATTAAAAGAAATGAATGAAGGTCTAACCCTTCCAGAAAATGCGATTATTGAGCCTTATCAAACTCCCAGCCTTAAATACTTTGGAGATATGGATAATGTATATATTCAACACTATAGAGAGAATGAGGCGAGCCTTGAAAGACTGGACGAATGGCGCAGTTGTATAAACATAGTATCAAGAGGAGGCGGTCAAGTCGTGATGACTTTAAATCTAGACATTGACGAAGAGACAGGAGACCGATCCGAATATTATGTACAAGCAGAAGTAGGCGCAATGATGTCCGCATTAAATTTTGAATGTTTTGTGCGGAATCCAGAATACATTGAAGAATTGAAAGGAGACAAACACGACCCGAGAGCGAAACAATGGCTGTATCAACATTTTGGAAATGGCAATCAGTTTTCAACTGGATACGCAAAAGACATGATGCAAAAGCGGAAAATTAAACGATATGACGACTTCATGTTTTACCCGTATTTGAAGCGAGTGGGGATACCCCCAGTATATTCTAACAAACTCAATCTGTTTATGGGTTTCCTATGGATAATATTCCATTTGAAAGTGTAAAAACAAAATACAATTTTGAAGAGAGTGCCTTATATAAACATCTAAAAACAGACTTTTTCACCGAAGGTCAGGGCGAGTTAGACAACTTTTTGGATAGTGTCGCGGACATGATACAGAAACCAAATGTAAATAGAGGTATTGGTCATTTGTTTTACTCAGTCCAAGGGACTGGGAAAGGCATAATGAGCAAATTTATGGAGAGGTTGTTGGGAACACAAAATCATGTGGTCATCAAAGACTTTAGCAGATACATGGAAAAATTCAATGTCGCATATGCGAACAAGATATTGAAAGTGTTTGAAGAACTGCCCGAGAAAGGCGGGGCTTTTACGATGAGCGACCGCTTAAAAAGTCAAATTGACCAAAAAGACGAAATAATAGAGCCCAAGGGAAGCAAGCAATACAAAGTAAAACATTTCGCCAGATACTGGTTTTACACGAATAACGAAAACACGTTATACATAGAAGGAAGCGACAGGCGGTATTCACTCCACAAAATAAGCGGGAAGCACGCGGACGATAAAGTATATTTCGCCAAAATTCTAGATGAAATAAACGACGATGACTTTATCAGATGTGCCTTTGAATACTTCGCCACTAGACAATACGAAGAAATAAGTGTTATGACCGCATTTAAAACAAAATACAAGACGGAGCAGAAAATGGCCAACCTCCCCAAGGCTATTAAGTTTATGATTGACACCATTGAAGCAAAATTTGACAAAGTTGAAAGCAAAGATATGAAAGTGGAATCGGTGCATCTATGCGAAAGATACAGGGAGTGGTGCTCAGAACAGGGAATATCTTATCATAAAGGAGCCTTCTTCACTCAACTGAAGCATGTAGGCATAGATAAACCCAAACAAAGCGGAGGAAAAAACAACAAAAAATACAGATTTACAATAAATGTCAGCACAATCCGAGACAAGATACGTGAGTATATAAAGGACGACGAATACGACTTCAATTTTGGATCGGGAGTTAATGAAGAGGATGATGATGTCTTTTGGATGTAATATTATTGTCTTCAATATTGAAAACAATATTAAAAAATCTGATTTTTTTGTTATGCTTATATATAGCATGCCATCAACCAAAGGAGAGTATCTGAGCCAAATAGAAAAATGGACTCATTTAAGTAGTGATATTAAACCACCAACAAGCAAATCGCTTAAAACTGATATCGTCGCATTTTACGAAAAATACCGACCCGAACAACCCCCGCGGGGTGATAACGTTGAAGTTTCATTGCCCCCCGTTGATACATTGAAGAATGTTGTTTTCAATGACGAACCAGAAGAATTTACGCCTTTTAAAGAAAGTGATTTGAAGGAAACAGGCATTACTGAAATTAAGGCCAACGTGGGGGAAGAACTGGCAAAAAAAGAAACGGAAGCAAAAGAAGAGAAGAAAACACCGATTAAAGCAAAGCGGAATCCGCCCGAGGGTGGGTATAGTTGCTATGAAATAATAACGGCACATTTGAAAGTATCCAAAGACCCGTTTAATTTCTTGTATATGAAAGTGGATGACCGCACCATATTACAGGAGGATATGAAGAAATGGCACGAGAGTAGATACGGACACATACCACCAGAGCAACGCCCCACTCTTAAATATGGTAAGTTAGATTATAAGACGTTTTTCCGCGATGTTTTATCTCAACACGAGGGCAAACTCACGACACTAAAAGATATGTATGACAGGTTTCATGTGTAAGAGGCAGTTAGTGCTATGTCGCGCATCACATCAATATTGAAATATGAAGGTTTGAAAGATACAGGCTCCGCAGATGCTGATTTATAATATACTTCTATGGTTAATGGTGCATCCGCCGCATACGTTACCAGAGCATCATTGGTTGTATTGTTTACAATTCGTATAGTGCGGTTGTTGGTAGTGTCCGAGGGTTTGGACAGGTCATCTGCCAAGTCAAATTCATTTGAACTCCATATCTTTGGATTAGCCACACACAATCAAAAGACTTATAATCAATGGCGGTTGTATAATTTAGCACTTCGGTATAGTAATCATATGTATTCGTGCCATCTGTGATATGAAACCAAAATTGAAAAGTGGCAATGCCAGTCGGAGCGGGTAAATTCAATGAACCACGAAATGATACATTAATGAAATAACCATATCCTAAACTTGATATTGTTTTGCTACCATATCCGCCCGTGCATAGAGTGGTAAATGTGGAACTCGTCATCCATGACCTAAGGTCAAGACCAACATAAGCATTTTGAATGTTTCTTGTTAATGTCGGGGTAGCCACGACCGCGATTGTTTTTGTGTCAATAGATTGTTGCTCTTGCGAACGGCCAAATATATTCATTTTTTTGAGACTAAATATATATCTATCTTATATTATAAGATTTATTATAAAATAATAGAATTAAAATATGAACCATTTAGGCAATCCGTGGGCATATCACTATTACGGCTCTGTGATAATAGACGAGGATTTAGAAGTTGATGGAGTATTATACGGCGACCACATAGAAGCAAACTCAGTCCAAGCAAGGACTGACGACATAACCATATCGTCAAAAAATAATAACTCTTCTTTGTTGATATCTGATACTGGTTATGTGTCAATCAATAACGAATACGATTTGCCATTAGCGGACGGCACGGCTAATCAAATATTAAAAACGGACGGGCTCGGCAATACTTCATTTGCTACATTGACTTCAAGTTATATAAGCGATTTTGAATTGGATAAATTAACGGATGTAGTCATAACAGGCACACCCAACAGCAATCAATTGCTTATTTACAGCACAGGGCAATGGAGAAATACAACATCACCTTATCTGAGATTAGATGGTGCTTTCAATATGACGGGAACATTAAATATGGGAGGGCAAAGCATAACAAATGTCAATCTTGTTGATGGTATTGATGTTTCTGCTCTTGATAGTTCGGTTGTAAAACTAACAGGCGACCAAACAATAACTGGGAATAAAACATTTACTACTTATGTGGGGTAAAAGACTCAAATCCATTAAACACTGGCAAGTTATTCTTTAATTACAACAATAATATGGGCTCTATCTATTCGTCGGAGGCAGGTGGAGCAACGGGCTATCCATTATCTTTTGTAGGCTCGTCCATACTTTTTGCTCCAACAACAGGGGCGGAATGACATTGACAAATAATGTTTTAAATTTTAACAGCACAACAGCAATCAGCGGACTGCCCGCACCATTCTATGACGGCGATGCTTCAACAAAAGCATATACCGATACGAAACTAGCAAAGGACGGAACAACGGCTATGACGGGCAGTTTAAATATGGGAGGATTTAACATAACAAATGTCAATCTTGTTGATGGTATTGATGTATCCACCCTTGATACTTCTGTCGTCAAACTAACAGGAGACCAAACTATAGCAGGAACCAAAACATTCAGCAACATAATAAATGCTAGTGCGGGGATTGATATGAAAAGCCAAAGTATAACAAATGTTAATCTTGTTGATGGTGTTGATGTTTCTACTCTTGATACTTCGTCGTTAAACTAACAGGAGACCAAACCATAGCAGGGAATAAAAAATTTACTTCAACAATAGAAGTGCGGGGTGCTACTGCTCCAACCGCTTTTGATGGTATCGGTATTGCCTTTGATACGGCGACAAATATAGGAGAGATTGTGGCACAAAAAATAGCAACCGCGGCCTATTATCCGATACAAATAACGGGTTCGTATGTTGATTTATATGCGGGTGATAATGTAATCGCGACCGCAACGGGCACGACACTATCTTTAAACAACAGAAAAATTACAAATTTGGCCACACCAACAGCAACAACGGACGGAGCGACAAAAGGGTATGCGGATACATTAGACGGGCAAAATGTGAAACTAACAGGAAACCAAACCATAGCAGGAATTAAGACATATAGCAGTGGTGTTGAAATAACGGGAAATTCAATAAATGCTACAACAAAGGGCACATTTATCGTTTTCAATTCTACCAGTAATATCGGGTCAATTGCTAGTTTGGATATGAAAACTGCAACATATTACAACTTTGAAATTTCTGCGAAAAAAATAAGTTTTATTATTGACGGGACGATGTCGGTTGGGTAAATGCTTCGGGGTTAGATTGTAATAGTAGCAAAATAGCGAACCTTGGAACTCCAACATTATCAACAGACGGAGCGAAAAAAGGTATGCGGACACATTGGACGGACAAAATGTAAAACTAACAGGCGACCAAACCATAACAGGAATTAAGATATTTAATGGAAGTAGAAATGATGTAAGGGCACTGAATTTGTTAAGCCAAGCCGATTTCAATAATGTGGATATCATTAATGGCGGAAATATAACATATAATGGGGCGAGGATATTAAACCAAAACGGAGGAGATATATTCTTTTCACAGACACGGGTGATTATCAGTATTTCTTATTTACTCTAAATACTGCTTCAAGTGGAACCGCAAACCAACGAGGTTATGTATTTACGAATGTAGCATCTGATGTAAAAGGGCGGGACTTTATATTTCAAAACTTTTGGATAATAAAAGTGCTTCGTCTGACATTGTCCGTTTTAACAATGCTGGCGGTATGCGGTTTTATGGTGCTTTGGATATGAACTCAAACAATATAACAAATGGAGGAACAATAACTGGAACAACAATTACTTCAACCGCTGGTATATCAACAACAACAGCAACCGCGAGTGGATTAATAACGGCAAATGCGGGATATCAACAACTACGATCACAGCGAGTGGCTACTAACAGCGACAGGAGGTTCAAGCATAGTTATACAAGGAAATACTAATGGAGGTAATACAAGAGGAATATTTTTGTGGGACACTGGCAATACAAATTATGGTATTTATATGGCTTCAAATGGAGGAGGTGCAAATACCAGAAGTCTAGCGGAGGGTCTGCGTTGCAGGCAACGATTTCACTTCTTTTGCTGTTAGATTTAGAGTGAGCAATGCTTCAACCGACGGATTTATATGGGAGAACTCTTCCGAACAATTGTTAATGTCATTAAACGGGGCAAACGGCACTTTATGGACAAAAGGGTTAATAACGGCTAGTGCGGGTGTATCAACAACAACATTAACAACGAGCGATAAAATAACAACAGCACTAGGTAAGCCGATAATCATAGGCAACTCAACAAAGGGAGTGGGATCAACAGGTGGTTTAGAAATATACGGGACGGCGAGTAATGTCGCAGGAGCACACATACAAGCAATAACAACGGCGGATGCTTATCCAACATTTCAATTATTGAATTGGGCACACGACAATGTTAATTTAAGTTTTGATGCTTATTTTGATGGCACGAACTGGAAATCAAGCCACAGCGGTTCAAACTTTCTAATTCAAAAAGGTGGAAAACTCGCTTTTTATTATAATTCAGGAACAGCGGTTGGAAACAATATATCTTACACTGAGGCGATTAATATTAATACGTCAGATTATTTACAAAGACCCGCTTCTACTAATGACCCGCAACTATTTTTTAAATCGGGAGGATATACGAATTATGGTGTAATTGTTTCTTCAACTGGTTTGCTTCATGCTTGGACTACTTCAAACTCTACTACTGGTGAGCCGTCAGGTAGTTATAATTATATCCCGCTAAATGGTGCTTGGACAAACTCCTCGGACAGGAGGCTAAAATCGGATATTAAAACATTAGACTGCGGTGATTGTTGCGAGAAACTAATGAAAATAAATTGTTGTTCATATTATTTGAAATCAGACGAAAAGAAAGAACAAAAGAACCACGGATTTATTGCGGACGAAGTAAAAAAGATATTTCCAGAATTTGTATCTGAAAGTGGAATGAAAGCAGAGGATGGAGAAGGCTACCTTGAAGGCATAACATATACAAGTTTATACCGATATTAGTCAGTGCTTTTCAACACATGGCGGATAATCTCGGACATGTCCGAGATAGGGTAGATAATTTAGAAAAAGAAAATAAAAATCTTATGAATATACTACAAGAAATTAGAGAAAATGGCTAATAATACAACCAGACTTCACAGACCCCCACCTATCATGGATATGGATGGCGAACTAACTCCAGAATTAAAGTCCCGTGTCCTTGAAGTGGAACTAAAAACAGAAGAGAAAAAAATTGAAAACGAGATAGAAAATGAATGGAATTGTTGTATGACTAATAAGAAGACTGATAGCAGATTGATTAAATATCTCTTTCAAATGACTATAATCATTGGAATAATGATCTTATGTTTAGTGAAATTAAGCGAAAAAAACCTCCCATGCGAAACTGCGAATGTCTATGTCGGAATACTCACACTTTTGGTGGGTATAGTGCTTCCTAGCCCGAATGCTTCAAAGAAGTGAGCACTCATATAATGCAGTTTTATACCATTTATTATCTCCAGCACATATCAGGGGGATTGTATCCATAAATGAACGGCAGTCATTGTTGCCATTGTTGATATACACACAGGTAAAATTAACATTTAATCCAGATTGTATGCAGTAGATGCAGTTTTCTTTTTTGTTGTTGTAGTCTCTATTTAAAATGTAGAAATCGCAAGCGGTGCGACTTAGCACAAATGGTAATACAAACAATAATATTAACAACATATATTATAATATTCATAATTTACCAAAGTAAGTGATACGCCCAATATGCGGGTTGATTTTTGTTTAAATATGCGGGCTTTCCATCCTTTGTTTTAATTGCTTGATGTCTGGCACGATAACTTTCCCGTCTGTCTTCGTCTTGATGTTTGGTATAATCTGAATAACCAGATGCACCAAAGTTGATGCGACGGCCGTTATAGACGACATAATACTTTTTTCCTTTCACTTTACTCTCGCCGAAGTCTGTCGCGCCCAATGACAAGGCTTTCTCTCGTAGCCCCATTATATATTATCTTTCTCTTTAATTATATTATTGTAAATCGTCTCCCGTTGCTTATCTGATAGCGGTAAGCGGTAAAGGATATTTTCAGGTTTTCTAAAAACGGCAGGGTTTCTATTCACCAAGTTCTGAGTGATGCGGATTTGGTCAATTTCCTTCCCTAGCCTTTCCAACTCTTCAAGTTGTTGCTCGTCCTTGCTTTTTTCTTTTTTATTTTCCATCGTATCTTATATTATAAGATATATATAGTAGCGGATAAAAAAATGCCACGACACGAAAAACCATTTTTTGCATATTATAACGAAATTAGACGGGAACATAAGTATTTGTTGGATGAAGCAGACCAATTTTGGATTGACCAAGTTAATGAAGGTATCAATAATCAAGCCCGCGAAAGGCTTAGAGCGGATAGATTATTGGATGCTTCAACAAAGAGGGGGAATACTATGGAAGATTTAAAAGACAGGATTAGTGCCTTGGACAATAAGCGAAGTATTTATGTAAATATGAATTACGACGAACTGAAAGCACACCTTCAAGACGATGGTGTTGATATGAAAGAATTTGAAAGAAAACACGGAACTGCCCCATGAACGAACAAATGATTGAAATGCGAAAATTAGCAATGGCTACCGATAAATATGATATAGCACACATAGAAGACAATATCCAGCAAATGAAGCGTGATATAGCACAATTGGTAAAACAAGAATATAAAGAAGAAGCCTTAAAACGATTAACCGATAAGGGTTTAACGTATATGAAAGAAAAGGGCAAAGCGGACAAAACTCGCGTAATACGAAGAGAGGATAGAAAGCAAGCGGAGCAAGATTACAAAGAATGGAAAGAAAACCGAGAAGAGTGGGAGAGAAAACACCCAGACGATGCTTCAATAGAAGCACAGGTAGGCGACGAACACAAGATGCTTGTGCCACGAATAGGTGATGACCCCCGAAGTGTAGAAAGATTTGTTAATGCTATTATTAGAAGTATTCAGGAGATAATTATGAGCCCCAGACTTAATAGATTACTTAACCTTGCTACAGGTGTTGGGCGATATGGTGTGAGAAGGATAGCATGGGGACAGATATTGAGATTAATTGCCAACAATCCACAATTACGTGTAATGAATGTTGGATTACTTGGAAGAAGAAGAGCAGATGCTCTCAATACCTTTTTGCTGGCACTAGCAAGAAATGAAGTGCCAGAGGGTTTGCCTCCACCTAATCCTCGTTTAATCGCGAGCGGACAGCAAAGAATAGGGGATTATGTATTAAGAGAATATGCGAGCAGATTAGCCACTGGAATGATGTCTTTAAATGCGTGGGGCACATTTAAAACAGGCGTAGAGACTATGACGGTTCTCGGTCTTGGAAAGCACTTGGAGAAATATATAGAACATGGTCTGCTCAACCAGATGCTCTCATTAAGTTGGAAGAAGAACGAATTCATACCGAAGGAAGTAATTATAATGGTGGGGGCACACGAGTGGAAAGCCGTCTTCAATTAGAAGATAGAACTCGCGGTAAGTTTCCTTACATTCTCCAGCAGATGCTTTGGATTTAGTTGCTTTTGAACATGATTTATTGTATGCTACTGGCGATAAGAATGTCCAAGACTTTGCCGATAAACGATACTTTGAAAGAATTACCAATATGAGTGATTATCTGACGAGTAATGGATTGGCTACGGCCGAAGTTGCCAAGAGTATTTTTGACAATTACAACTCAAGGTTTTCAAAAGCGGATATATCTAGAATGGCCTTAGAAGCACAGGGAAGGGCACGTGGCGGAGTATCTTTTTGGGATGCGATGAAGTTTTGGAAAACTATCAAAACCACTCCTCCAGATGCGAAGTATAACGGATTTATAGGTGATGTAGATAAAACATTAATGTCTATGATTGGTATTATGAAAAATGTGGGCAGTTTTGACAAGGATGCCACATTTAAAGTAAATAAAGTGGTAAATCCTGCTACATTTAATAAACAATATGCGGAACTCGTTGATGGTTTTAATCAAATGGTGAAATCACAAGAAAAAGCCGATGGTGTGAAAGGATATTCTCTTATCGCACCAGCAAATGAAACTACAATTAATAATTTTATAGAAAAAATAAATACAAAAGATATTCCACCAAGTATAGAAAAAGATATAAATCTTAGTGTTGAAGTCCCGATCGCATACTCAGACAATATGGTAGTAGCAGATACTATTGGACTGGGCAATAACTTGCTCATACTTGATGATAAAGGTGCCCAAAAGAGGTACTTAAAGGGATTTGTTAAATCGTTGAAAGAGAAAACTGGAAAGAAAATTAAACTTTCTAATTATGACGATCCAAAAGTTGGATGGGAAGAGGCCATTAAACAAGCACTAAATCAAGGTGCTAGTATATCAGATGTAGCAGATGCGGATGATATTTTGGATAAGAGAATTTATCAAGAAGTGAGGGGTAAATTGACACCAGACCAAATGAAGCAATTAGAAGATTTAGAATTGAGGGATGCGAGCGTGCCAAGAAAACAAACACCGATACCAACTCAACCACCGCAAACCACCGCAAACCATGCCACCGCAAACCATGCCACCGCAAACCATGCCACCAGCACCCGCACCACCGCAAGCAACACCCGCACCGCAAACAACACAAGCACCAGCACCACCAATCCACAACCAGAGTATGAAGAGTGTTTATAAAGTGGAACAAAACAGGGGCTATTTGTGAGAGAAAGTTAAAGATGAAAAACTCAAAGAATGATGAAAGAATACAAAGTTCAGATGACCCAGACCCAGCAACAACACCAAATCAAGCCATGGTTGATAGCATGAGAAGCATTGACCAATTGGTTGATAAACTTATGGGTAAAACTCCCGCCGATGAAAGAGAAGATATGTTAGCACTTATTCGTTTTCTAATGCCAAGCGACCAAAATGGAGGTATCGGCACTTCACAAACAAACCCACTTATTAAAGGCAACGAACTAAGACGCGATCGCATGCTAGACACCAAGAATGATTTTGAATCACTAGATAACACACGTTATGGCAACACAAATAATCACTTTATGTTGAATAGATACAATAGAGCAGTCATCCAGACCAGAATGAAAGACAAAAGAGATTTCCAAAAATGAAACGAAAACTGACCAGAAACTTCCCGCTGAAATCCCGCGACAAGTCCAAACTCGTCCAGAAAGAAAGGATTTTAAACCGCTCGTCAATCCTCCAAGTAATTACGCTTTTGGTAGTCCTTACTCTCCTTATTTCTATAATTATGCTTCACCACCCCAACCCTTTGGTGCCGAATATGATAATTATAGATACAATCCAAACTATTTTCAAAATCCATAATATAGTATATCTTATAATATAAGATTAGATGCCGAGGTCTATACGTAGAGGATTAATAGCAAACAAGTTGCCACGAAAAACACTTTTGAAGCAGAGTTTGGAGAAAACCAATATAGAAAAAGCACATGAGGAATTTACTATTGACAGGCCAGTAATAACAGAGTTAGATAGCAAAAAACCACCCAAATTTCACAATGACTTAGAAATACAACCAATTAAAACACAAAGAGATAGTGTTGAATTGCTCCCTATTCAAAAAGAAGGAATATTGCCAGCCATGGGGACTATGGTTATATGCGCCAGCACTGGCGGAGGTAAATCAGTTATGATTTGTAATCTACTCGCCAAAAAGAACATGTTGAAAGGTTTTTATGATAGAATAGTAGTCTTTTGCTTAAGTCCGTGCCCGATTTTGGAGGACACTCTCAAGTTAAAAAAAGAAGACATAATCAAAGAAGACCGCCCAGAACTAATGCGCGAAATATTAACTAAACAAAAAGAACTAATTAAAACTAAAGGGTTTAAGAAGGCACCAAAGATATTATTGTTATTGGATGACATAGCACAGAGTAAAACCTTTCTCAAATCAGAAGTGCTTACCGAGTTGTTTTTCGCTTCAACACATGCTAAGGTGTCAGTCTGGGTAGCAACTCAGAGTTATACACAACTCCCGCGAAGAATAAGAATTAATTGCCATTGGATGATTATTTTTAATGGAGTAAGGCGGAGCGAACTTGACAGACTGGCAGATGAATATGAAAGTCCTTTTCTCACCAAAAAAGAATTTTACAATATGGTTAAGTATGCTACGGCAGAACCTTATTCATTTCTAGCAATTAACAACACTGCCAGTGATAGAACAACCCAGTTTAGAAAGAATTTCTCTACTATATTACGATTAAATAAGGATAGAGATATGACTAATTTGTGATTGAATTCAATCACAAACTAATTTATAAACTAATTAAATTAAATGGTTTTTTTTTTCTCCATAATATATGTCATGACGGAAACAACTAAATTATACAAGACTTGCTATCATCAGGCAATCGCACTTTGGCATAAACAAAATGCGCAAGGAAAATTCGTAACAATTCGTAAGGGATCGCCCGAATACTTAGCAGTAAAGACGATAGAAGCGGATATTAAGAGTGGCAAGATTAAGTGTCAATTAAAACCAAAAGTAAGCAAAGGAAGTAAGACCAATGAACAGCAACTAGACCAAATGCCAGACGAAGCATTAAAAAGAAAAATACCAGACATAGAAACGGCAAAAACTTCATTGCCTAGACCAAATGCCAAACCTATTGAGATGTCTCCAGCACTTAAGATTGAACAATCTTTACCCAAATCTGTCAATCCCACTCCTGTTGCTGTGCCGAAACAAACTACCACAACACCCGCAAGTAAGATAGAAGCAATGGAGGATGCTTCTAAGGAAACTCCGCCACCACCTAAGGAGGTTACTGAAACTAATGACATTGATGTAAATCAAGCCATAGCGGATTTAAAGAAAATGAAAGAGGAAAGAATTACGCACCAGAATTTACAGATTATGAAAAAAATAATTAATGGTAATTGATAAAATATATTTTATGTGGATATTTATATATTCGCATTTTTATAATGATTAAAAACTCAAGTGCTTTACATCGTTTGCCGATTGGCTTTATCAACAAACTTAACGAAGCAAACCGACCAAAAAGTGATGGGTTTCAACTAAACCAGTTTGAATTGTGGAGTAGTCATGGTGCCCCATTAGTTAATCAACCATTGACTGAGTTTGGCGACCTTGTCCCGTATGAGAAGAGCACTATTCAAAACACATTAACAGACATTTCTGATAAAAAAGAAAATGCGGATGTTGTTGATTTGGACACTGCCGTTAGCAGTTTGGCTTATTTAAAGAAAGCAGTTGAGAATGCTGAGGCAAGAGAGTTTCAATTGACTTCACCACAAGATGCGAGACTTGACAACATACAAAATTCAGTTGATTTTATTAAACAATCCGTTTCAGGTGAATAAATAATTATTTTTAATTTCTATTATTATTTTTTTAGTATAGTAGTATTGCGAATTTACAATCCCACAACCACACAAAAAAATGGAAAGAAAGGAGATTGAAGTTACTGAGGAGTTGATGACACTCAACAACCTCAGATATGAGTTGCCAGCAAGTCTGGCACTCACTGAGCAGGGAAGTATCTTTAAGAAGAACTTCGCCGATCAGCAAAAGTATGCCAGTGATTCTGGAACTGAAATGATTTTTACATTACAGGCAAGCACTGATTTTGTTTATGGAAAGAATTGCTATTTGTCATTTGACATTATGGCCGAAGGATTGGTGGCCACTGATGGGAAAGATGGTGTTGCTTGTGCTCTTGGTTTCCAAAACACTCCCGCTACCGCTATTTTTGAAAGATTTTTGTTGGAAAGCAAGGATGGTAGCGAACTTGAACGAATTGAAGATTTGAACAAGATGGTGCGAAATATTCTCCCTTGGCATTATCCTTTTGATTACCGCCGACAGGCACAGATGGCGGGACAACGAGAACCACTCAGTGTTAATGCTAATGTTACTGACACTTCGGTTACTGATTTTGCACTTAATGTCCCCACTGCTGGTAGTGTTGCGACTGGTAATTTATTGAGGGTTTGTATTCCTCTTCATTACTTCTCGGGAGTGTTTAATGAAGAAACTCTCATTCCTCCTTCTCTGATTAGTGGTATGAGACTTCGTTTGACATTTGCACCAGTGAATGAAGCATTGACTATCATTGGAACCTCTAATGGTGCGATTCCGACTGTATTTACTACTACTAGTTTGAAATACAGCGTATCAAATCCAGTTGTTATGTTGGAGACATTCTCTCTTGCTCCCGCCGTCCAGAGAAATGTTATGGAGCAGATGGGGAGCAAGGATGGGCTCCCATACACTTATGAAACATATTACAATCAAAAGGCAAATCCGGGGGTCTCCGATGATTTTAATCTCCAAGTGAATAAAGCCGTTGCTCGTGTTCAGTGCTTGTATATCGTAACTCAGAATGTGCTCACCGAAAATGCTAATATTGACAACTTGGGAACTGCTCAAATGCCTTACAGACAATATCAATGCCGTATTGGTGATTGGTATGCCCCGCAACAAAAGATGGAACTTGGAGTTGCTGATACTCTGGCCGCCGTTCAACGAGGATGCGCGGAATTGTATATTAATAATCTCCAAGCGACTATGGGTATTCGTGATGCTTACATGTCTTCGTCTGTTTCTCTTGAAAACTTTCGTAGTTATTATTCTACTTCAGATAAAACAGGACTTACATCTAACTCAGGATTTGCTACCATTATCCAGACACTCAATCAGTCGCCACATATTGGAGCATCTGGTATTGCGGTTAATAACTCACGAACTGCGGAAGTCACTCTTCGCTATGCATCCACTTATGATGAAAATCGCACCATTACTGCTTGGTTGAAATATGTCAAAGTCGCGTCTATCTATCCCAGTCGATGTGTCGTAAAACAATAAAAAAATTTAAAATTAGAATAATATATCATTTATAATATAGCAATGTCTTTTACTATCTCCAACTTAGAAGACGAAAAGCGAACAAAAAAAAATTTCCTCCTTCGTGTCTCCTCAAGTGATAAAACAGAATCCAAATCCGCTTCTACTCACAATGGCCGTTTCGTCGTTGATTTACCAGCAACTGGTCGTAATATTGATATAATCAGTGCTTATGTCGTTAAAAGTATCTCTATCCCAAATGTTTTCCCAAACATACCGAGTTATGCCAACACTCTCACATTGATTAAAACAACTGGATCGGCTACAAAAACGGCAATCGTAACAGCAAATCAATACACCATTGATACATTTATTACCGCTCTTCAAACTGCGATTAATTCAGCAATTACCCTAACTCCGTAGTTATAACTTTGAACTCCGTTAATAAATTGAATTTCGCTTTCACTGGTGATACGTATGCTTTTGATTACGATAACAGCACGATTAGCGATAAGATAGGACTAACTGCCGATATCTCGGCGGCGGCGAGTAGCACGATGCAGTCTATAGTCAATCTAATTGGTGAAACGGCCGTTTATGTTCATAGCCGTGCTTTAAATCATTCTGGTTTAGTTGAAGCAAATGGTAATTTCTCCGTGGTCGGTAAATGTAATTTAGATAAACCCTATGGAGTCCAGTGCTACTTTGAGAGTTCTAATGATGTTGCCGATTATGTGCCATTTAATACAACAAAAAGTTTAAGGTCTATTGATATTGTAATTAGAAATGCGAGCGGTGAAGTTTTGGAGGTTCCTGTCAATTTTGAAGTTAGTATTCTCTTAAAGGTGTATCATGCTTAATCCTATCGGTTTATTTACATTTGGACTATAATTTCCCTTATTATATATGATATTTTTGGACAATATAGATAAATTGCTTAAGTTGATAACGGCTGTCAACGAGTGCCGTTTGAAACAAAAAAAAGATATAATCCCGTGCGGGACTAATATGGATCAGTTTTATCGGTATTTAAGGAAATACCATGCACCAATTGTTGAGGAAATGACAAAAAAAACAAATATTAACAATCTAGCAGTAGAGATAGAAAAAAAGTTTGAAAGCCTGTATTTTTGAAAGTGTGTATTTTTTTTTGTTTAAATTTGGTCTTCAATCCAGTTTAATGAAGCGTAAATGCTCGCCGTTCCACCGCTCGTTAATTGTGCGGATATGGTAAATGTTTTGCTTGTTCCTATCTTGATATTATATTGAGACAAATCAATGTATATGGACAAACCAGCAGACAGCACATATGTAAATATCACACTTCCACCCGTTCTTGTCGTCCCCGCCGTATCTACTTCGGCTAATGATGTGTTTGTATCGTAATTGCTGTATGATGGTGTGCCTCCTAATGTGGTATTAAGAATAATTCTCACAATACATGTTTTAGTATCTGTATTGCTGACACATAAATTCTCAAAATATATTATGTTATAGTTTGTTTTGCTGTTGAATGTGGCGCGGTTTCTAATGGTAAATATGGCATTCTCAGTTGCTCCTATAGTTTTGACAGCATCATACGAGTTAGTTATAGCAATAGTCCGATCAATATTCCCTTCAACTGCCAAAAACATGCTCGCCGTTTTCATGACAACGGATTGAAGGCTTGATGAATATGCTTTTGCATAAACAGCAAATGCCGCCTGATCCAATGATGGAGTGGTAGCAGTGTTCGCGTATTTAATCGCATGAATTACTTCCATTCGGCCAGTTCGTGGGTTTTCAACTTTGAATGTAATTTTACCGCTACCCAGATACTGGACGACTATTTCAAACACATTCAATTTAGTAAAATCAATCGTGGGGAAGTTTCCCGTATTATCACATTTATCAACATTCCAAGCATACTGACTAACCACATTTTCTACACTTCCCGCCGTTCTGACAACAGACATTCCCGAGTTTGATTGTCTAAAACATAAATTGTCTGCTGGGGTGCCTATGCCGATATCGCAATTAAAGGTAGTCGCGGCGGTAGATGATGGAAACAATGCGGAAAATCTAGCAACCAAGCCCATGCCACTTCTATATTTTGCTCTCTCTATAGTCGTAATCTGTGCGGTTGAATTACCTGAGGCCGATGTCGTTAAAACCGCCATTGAATTAGCAGTTGATACCACCCCGCCGTTTGTTTCTGTTTTGTCAAAGAAACGAGTATTAATGCCATAAGTGAAGACATTTTGTAATACTGGCGATAAAGTGGCCGTTCTCAATTCTCCGAAGGCCGTTGTTGGTAATGCGTCTTTAATATTATCTATTGATAAAGAAGATGATGACGATGTAGATGATGACGATGGAGTGCTCGTGCTTTGACCAAAAAGGTTCTTTTTATTATATAATATGTAATATAAAACATGCCAGTTATTATTAAAGAATTGCCCGCGGATATCGTTGGCCACATTAAAACCTTTGTCTATTTGGAAAAAATAAAAAATATTAACAAAGGGACTTGTGATATATGCGGACTGGCACCCACATTCCAATCGCATCCTCCTATCATAGCAGTTGATATTGATAATGAAGATGGTGTTCAGTTTTTTCACGATTTGTTCCATTAATTGCTATAGAAGAGAGTCCAACATCAGAGCAAGATATCGCGAACCGCCTTTAGTCGTTGTTAAGTATTAGCCTTCTTTTTAATTCTCGTGCTTCTTCTTAATGGTGCTTTTGTTTCCTCTTCTTTTTTCGCTTCACTCTTCGTCTCTTTACTCTCTTCGCTGTCGCTCTTCGTCGCTTCGCCCCTCTTCTCTTTAATAAACGTATTGGCAATAACGGCTCCAATCCCGCTTAATTGTCGTAGTTTAGTATTTGTTATTTGCCCCTCGTAATCGCCCCATATCTGCTCAAGCAATTTATACTTATCCTCTCTACTAGCGCTTTTACCTAATGGTTGGTATTTACATTTTTCGCCTCCGTTATCTAGATTGCTTTCAATTTCATTAGTGTTATTTAAATTCAAATATAAATCTATTTTGCGTCTCAACTCCTCTAATTCTGTTTTAATCCCTTCTGCCTTAATTTCTTCAGGGTCTGCCACATTAACCCAACTATAACTAAATGAAGTGAGCATATCGCCATGCCCCAATACATTGCTTACCCACGTGTTAAAATTCTCTAATTTCGGATTGGCGAAATTACTATACGACAAACTAGCATATAGTTTTCGCAACATACTGCTCTTCTGTGTGTATTCCGATAGCCAAGGAAAGATTTTAATAATTCTTTTGTTTAGTTCATTGTTCTTTTGTTTATCAAGCACCCCTTCGCTGTTAATAATAACTGCTTTTTTCTTTTTGAAATGATTTCGTATTGAATTTACTTGTTCTATTACAAACTGGGGAGTAAAAAGGACAACAGGCCTCTCAGTCCAATTCTTTTTTTGTCCTTCTCTCTTTTTTGCTAGGTTATTCACTCGCAACCAACTCGGTTTATCTGGTATTAATTCATACGTGTTTTTGTCAAATATTTCCACAGGCCTTGCTCCAATTGCTATCATCAAAGCAAGCAGTTTAAGATAAGGGTCATTACTTAATATCATATCATTCATTTTAGCCATTACATCACGGACATCAATCTGTATTTTTTGTTCATTTTTGGCTTTGACATCTTTCTTATATCCCTCAACGATATCAATCCGCTCGTCTTCATTTAGATTAAAATACTTATCCAGTTTGCTCATTTCATATACTTTTTCACTTTGGTTGGGCTCTATTGCTTTCTTTCTCACCTCAGAAAGTCTTTGTCGCCTACTATTCAAGTTTGGATACACGATAGCATATTTTGGATATATTACTTTTAATGCTTCAAGCACTTCTTCATCGCTAGTAGTCGTGCTAAATAAAGATATAATAGCATTATGAAAGGCTATACTTGGTTTTAATTCGCTATCGTAGAAGTTGGACACGACCTCATAAATTTTACTTTCAGTTGTAGCAACTCTTAACTGCCTAACAAACTTCTTGTCATCTTCGCTCCACATCGGCTGGTATATATTAGACAAGTCTATTTTTTTTCTAAGTCAAAAATAGAAAATCCCCTCCGTCAATTCCGCTTTGCAGACACTTCCCGTATGGTTTGCCCCGCGATGTCTCTCAGAGCACAAATCACCTTCAACTGCTTCTTTTTCCCCCCGTCCTTAAAGTCCTTTTTTTTATTTTAAGTCCCCTATAATTTTAAGGACACCCTAGAAGCGGTATTTTATCGTAATTCTAACTCCGCCCATATTACCACACGCCCTATCCTTACTTCCTTGTTATTTTTATTAACATTATTAATATAAAAAAAGGGTATGTAAAAGAGGATTTAACCCCATTTGACTGAGTTTAACTATGTCCTTGTGGAAGTCCCCTATTTTAGTCCCCTATTTTCAGAGAAGTTGCCGACCCTGACCGACCCCTTATAGTCCATAATACCATTTGGCCGAGGGGGGTAATGTTACATTTGAGAACAAGGGACTACATCCCCCGATAGTTTAAATGAAGACATTTTAACGAAATAAGCCTCCTACACCTATTGTTTAAGTCCTTGTGAGTTGGCGGATCCTTATTTCCATAAGTACCCTTGATTTACAAAACAGCAAAATATGCTCTCCTATTCATCGCGGGTAATAAACCGATTGAAAACTTGGCCTCCAAAACATGGAAAAAATTGATTTTTTTTTGACATTTTCAAACTTTTTTTTCATTTTTAGAGAAAAAAATGAAACAATAAAATGAGTATCTTTAAAAAAAATGAAAAAAAATAAGGACTTATTGAAAAAAATAAGGACACCTAGCAAGCCTTATTTACTATAAGTCGTCTTACTCCGCCTCGTCCTTGTTTTTCTAATGATTACATATCTAGATTCCACCACACCCTTACATCTGCTATTTTGCCATAATACCGCTTCACCACACTCCTACATTGTTTTGTTTTAATGTACACATCTGCCAACACATTACATACTTTTCGTCTATGTCGCACATCACCTCCACCGCATTCCGTGCATCTGCTTTTCTTCTATTATGTTCGCATTTATACCTAGCCCTCTCGCTCTACCTTTTATTTACAATTTCACAAGTTTCAACCTCCGCTTGTCATTCAAATTGTGTAGGCAGTCTCCAACACTACACTTACGCACTTTCGTGTTGACTCCTCTGTTACATCCCCACCTTTATATTCGTTTGTAGTCTTTATTATAAATCATTTTTTGGGGTGTGATCATTTATGTTGGATAGACAGGTCTATGTTTAATATTATAAAACAAGCATTAGAAACATAAAAAACCAACATTAGGATACATACAAAACATACATTAAAATATCAAAAACATATCTTTGATTTTAGAAAAATAAGATAGACTGAAGCACACTAAGAGAGATTTCAACGAAATTACAACAAAAAACATTATATACGTAGTATATATATCATTTTATGAAATAAAATGTGTTTTTTGTTGTAATTTCGTTGAAATCTCTCTTATGTGCTTAGTTATGTGTATTTTCTAAAACAAAGATATGTTTTTTATATATTTAATGTCTGTTTTTGTATGTGTCTATGTTGGTTTTTTATGTTTCTAATGCTTTTTTATAATATAAAATAGACCTGTCTATCCAATATAAATGATATATATATATATATATATATAT
>WBZZ01003367.1:0-5000 GCA_019918135.1 Paulinella micropora
TGGGAGGAATTTCGGAAAAATTCGGTGAAGCCACGGGAAAATCCGGCAAGTGCGGCTGTTGTGGTGGAGTGCTGTGCAGAAGCAGGCTCGTTGGAGTGGGAGGAAGCCGAAGCTAAGCGGCAGTTCCACTGGAACGATCGCTTCAGAGATGAGGTGGCCCGGGCTATGAAGGAGCACGAAGTAGGTGAAGACACTTGCGAAGAGCTGGACAAGCCGTTCACGCAAGAGGAGGTCCTTGCAAGGCAACGTGCCCTGAATAACCGCAAAGCTTGTGGCGAGGACAAAGTGAAGAACGAGATGCTCAAGTATGGCGGCGCCTACATCAATGGCTACTTAACGCAGTACTTCAACTGGATTCGAGAAGCCGAGAGGACTCCAAAAGCTTGGGGCAAGGGAATCATCGTCAATATCCCCAAGGGTGGGGATCCTACGGATCCTGACAACTGGAGGGATATCTCGATTATTAGTTGCCTTGGTAAGCTGTATCTGTCCTTATTAGCTACTCGTCTAACGCTCTTCGTGGATGGCCCGGATAAGCTACGTCCAGAGCAGGGAGGCTTCCGCCCGGGGCGTCGCACTACGGATCAGGTCTTTACCCTTTGGCAGAGGTTGAAGGGGCGTCAGCAGCAGAAGCGGGAGTCGTATGTTCTGTTCGTCGATCTACGCAAGGCTTTCCCGTCTGTTTGGAGAGATGGTCTATTTGAGAGGCTCTGGAAGCTGGGTGTAAGGGGCAAGTTCTGGCGCACGCTACGCAGGTGCTACGAGCAGACTTCGTCGCAAGTGCTAGTTGATGGAGCACTCACCCCCGAAGTACTGGAGGGTGTAGGCGTCCAACAGGGGTCCCCTCTCTCTCCCACACTCTTCAACGTCTTTATGGATGAGCTGTGTGATCGGCTGGCGAGTGCCCTCAAGATCACGGATGTGAAGCGGCTGAACGACATCAAGGCACTTCTATACGCGGACGACGTGGCCCTCATCGCTCACAGTCGCACCGAGCTCCAGAAGATGGTCAATGTTGTGGCCAAGTTCGCGGAAGATTACCGGCTGGAAGTCAACTTGAAGCCCGGCAAGACGGAAATCATGCCCGTTTACACGTCGAGCAAGGCGAAACGACCAAGTATCAGGGAGCGAGGTGAGCCCGTGGTGTGGTTTCGCGGCCAGAAGCTTTGTGTCACCAGTCAGTACAAGTACCTGGGAGTGGTTATCACCGACGACCTGAAGTGGAAGGAGCAGGCCCTGCGGGCTACGCGTGTCACTGAAGTCGCCACCGCAGGTTGGTACTCTTTGTGGTGTGCAGGTGAGATACAAGCTAGGTATCGTCTCATGTGCTGGAATCAACTTGTGGGGGCCAAGCTGAAGTACGCCTTCGATGTCTGGCGTGCCCCTGTATCGCAGCTCACCAAGCTGGAGGCAGCAATGCTGCGCCCCATGAGGATGATTCTCGGCATCAGCCCTAAGACAAGCAAGTGGATTACACTCTTTCTGGCGCGCTCTTTGAGTGCGGAGCGTTTGCGGCGGGCGGCGCAACTGAAGTTCTATGGACGGCTGCGTGTTCTACCGGAGAAGCGATTTCCTGTCATCGCATCTCAAGTCAAATCCGACTGGACTGCGGAGGCCGAAGGCGCTATCAGGGACTCAATGGATCTACAACAAGGGCTTCAGGAGCTCCTAAATAGCTCCGAGAAGGACCTCGAGGGTTGGTGTTCGACTGTGGACAAGTGGGCCCTTCAGCAGGACGTCAAGATGGTGCAGCAACTGATGTGGGACAAGCGAGAGGCAGGCAGCGATATTACTGATGGCCTGCGAGTCATCCTAAGACAAGTCTTTGGAACTAAGGAGTTCCCAAGATGGGTAGCCCTTGATGATGCGCATTATAATCTGCTTCGGAGAAGGTTGCTCAGCTGCAACAACCGCCTTCGGTTGTACCGCAGCAAGTTGGTCAGTGGCATGTCCCCTCGCTGCTTCTGTTGTCATGATGATGTCAATGAGTCCCTTGCGCACTTCTTATGGGATTGCCCCATGCATGAGGGGAGACGTAAGCAGCTGTTGCTGAGTATGCAGAGGCTCGGTGGCATGGCTGTGGGGGGTGCTGAGGGGGATGGAGGGAGTGAGGAGGGTGGTGAGGTCGTAGGTGGTGAGGTTGTGGTGGAGGATGTGTTGCTTGGGCGGGAGCGGGAGGGCTCTGTGCGGCAGGGTTGGGATGATATGTCGCCTGTGGATCAATCACGATTGTTTTGTAAGCTTTTTCAGGGGAAGTCGCGCTTCCGCAGTAACTTTAGGCTTGCTGCGTTGTTAGGGGTTACAGCGTTGCGTCCCCCTCCAAAGTTGGATGTGTTGTTTGGATCATATGTGTCTGAGTGTTGGTCTGCTAGGGAGGGTAAAAGGGAGGAGCTTGGGGTGGAGGATGGGGGCGAGGAGGTGATTGACCTCACTGAGGTTCCATCAGCTTCTGTCCCACCCTCTCCCCCAAGTGACGTTGATGTTGCGCGGCGCGGCCGTCCGCGCAGTGTAGACGTCCTGGCTAGAGAGAGGGGTTCGGGAGCGCAGCGTAGTGTCTCCGAGTTCTTCTCTTCAGCTAACACCCTCGCATCTAGCTCTTCATGCACTTCACAGCCCCCATCTGCCCCTGCTGTTGCTGTTGCTGCTATGTCTGTTTGGTGTTCTGACAATGCGTTGGGATCGGCTGACCCCGGTGACCCAATGGAGGCACATGTCCAGGATCTGGATCTGATGCTATAGTCTGAGGAAGCCTATTATTATTATTATTATTCAGATATAGTAAATCTGCCTTGGAGACTGACACGGGGGGGTGGAGGACCTCGAACAAGGGTATTGGAGGCTTATGTCCGTTGAGGATATGCCAGTAGCTGCATCAGTACGCCTCAGAAATAGTAAATCTGCCTTGGAGTGTTGACTGTGACATATTTGAGGGAAATCCCGATGAAAAAACCTAGTCACACTTGCTAAACAGAGTTCCAGCCCAATGGCCTCAAGGCGTTAAACTGTGACGCCAACTCATAACCCTTTGGTGGTAGATGCTGGGGAGGAGGGTCGTTGCGCGCGTAAAAGATCTTAAACTCCGCATATGCTGGTTGATAGCCCAGGACCCAGCAGACACCAGATTGTTATGGGTGGGGTTTCGAGGCAGCTCTAGCAACCGCGCTTGGTGTATGCACTTGCACATTCGGTGACGTCTTGCAAGAGGTTGCTGGGACTGCGGAATAACCTCGGCTTAGTGCAGTCTTGCCCTCAGGAGCTCCATCGGTGGCCCCGATCATCAGGCGAGAGACTGACACGGGGGGGTGGAGGACCTCGAACAAGGGTATTGGAGGCTTATGTCCGTTGAGGATATGCCATTAGCTGCATCAGTACGCCTCAGATATAGTATTATTATTATTATTATTATTATTATCATTATTATCATCATTATTATTATCCCTGAAAGGGGTTGGTCAAGGGGGTGGGGGGTTTGGGGGAAAATGAAAATTGTGTAACCCCCCCCCCCCCAGCATTTCCGCACCCCTGTCGGAATAAATCATGGTTTGTCGGAACAAGGAGGAGTTCGGAGCTCATATTTGCAGGGTGGCTAGCCCCAGACTAGATGTTGATTCTGATATGATTTTTTTGGAATTCACGCAAATATTTGCGTTAGGGCAGTGTCCTGAATGCCAAAATTCCTTGTTTTTTTCGCACCCCAATCGGAATAAATCATGGTTTGTGTGAAACAGGAGGAGTTGAGAGCTCATATTGACAGGGTGGTTAGGCCCAGACTTGATCTTGATGCTAATATAGTTTTTTGGAATTCACGCAAATATTTGCGTTAGGGGAGTGTCCTGAATGCGAAAATTCCTTGTTTTTTAGCCTATTTTTCTGCACCCTCGTCGGAATAAATCATGGTTTGTGTGAAGCAGGAGGAGTTGGGAGCTTATATTGTCAGGGTGGTTAGCAGCAGACTCGATGTTGATGCTGATATAATTTTTTTGGAATTCACGCAAATATTTGCGTTAGGGTAGTGTCCTGAATGCAAAAATTCCTTGCCTTTTTAGCATTTTTTTGCACCCCCATCGGAATAAATCATGGTTTGTGGGAACGAGGAGGAGTTGGAAGCTCATATTGACAGGGTAGTTAGCAGCAGACTCGATCTTGGTGCTGATATAGTTTTTTTAGAATTCACGCAAAAGTTTGCGTTAGGAGAGTGTCCTGAATACCAAATTTCCTTGTTTTTTGGCAGTACTTGCCGGTGCCTCCGGCAATTGAACGTACCCTGTCGACGGGGCAGGGGGGGTCCGGGGGACCCACACCCCGGGAACCCCAGCCCTGTGATTCTATGTACCCGTTCTAGTCGCGGGTGGCACCCACACCTGAAAATGGAGGTTTTTTGCCACCAGGCGCCCTTTGCGGCACCTCCGGCAATTCAACGTACCCTGTCGAAGGAAAAGGGGGGATCCGGGGGAGCCCTGTGATTGTACATACCCGTTCTGGTCGCGGGTGGCACCCACACCTGAAAATTGAGGTTTTTTGCCACCAGGCGCCCTTTGTGGCACCTCCTGCAATTCATCGTACCCTGTCGAAGGGAAAGCGGGGGTCCGGGGGAGCCCTGCGATTGTACGTACCCGTTCTGGTCGCGGGTGGCACACACACCTGAAAATTGAGTTTTTGCCACCAGGCGCCCTTTGCGGCACCTCCGGCAATTCAACGTACCCTGTCGAAGGGAAAGGGGGCGGGAGGGAGGGGGGGTGGGGGGGGTCCGGGGGCCCTGCAAAAAGTGATAAGAAGTGGGACTGGCGGGGTTTGGTGCGTTCGCGCACCGGTAAACCATCCTTTCAGGTGTTGGCGCAGCCCCTAGATATTATTATTATTATTATTATTATTATTATTATTATTATTGGACACCGTGATAGCCCAGTGGTCAAGTTCTACCATCTGGGCCCTGTCGCCAGTTCGATTCCCGTCGGTGCCACCAGTATTTTCATTGAACATACCGGTCTATTTCTGGACCA
>WBZZ01003367.1:12500-83105 GCA_019918135.1 Paulinella micropora
TGTATGTATGTATGTTTACATGTTCATGTCTTGCCTGTTTTGTGTTTTTGTGTGATTGGAAAACTTTGAATAACCCGTATGGATCAGCAAGATGCCAAACCAACCTATCAATGACTGTTTTTACACAAGCCTATTATCAATGGTTTATTGTTGTGCAGTCTGCGTTTGTGTGGATTGGCAAAGAGGCCAACACTAGACTATGAATAAGTGTTATTACACGAGCCTTTTATTAATTCTTTATTGTTGTGCAGTCTGCGTTTGTGTGGATTGGCAAAAGCGCCAACACGTTTGTGTGGATTGGCAAAAGCGCCAACACTAGCCTATTGTTACCAACACTAGCCTATTACTACTTGTTTATTGTTGTGTAGTCTGTGTTCGTGTGGATTGGCAAAGATGCTAACGCCAGCGAGAAACTTCTGGCCATGAGCAACGCCGCAGCATACATCAAGGTCGATACATGATATACACAAAATAAAGATATTTGTTTGTATGCAACGCTGACGAGAAGCTAATGGGGACGGAGGCTTATGGCCCGTGGTCATTATTATTATTATTATTATTATTATTATTATTATTATTATTATTTATTATTATTATTATTATTATTATTAGTGGCACCGCGATAGCCCAGTGGTTAAGGTCTACCATCTGGGACCTGTCGCCAGTTCGATTCCCGTCGGTGCCAGTATTTTCAAATGATATTTTCTTTGAAAGTATTGGTCTGTCTGGAAGGCTTGGAGCTGCCTTGCGGGGGTGTCAGTAGAGCCTATCGTCAAATCTTCGTACTCCCCTCGCGGGTGAGACGATGGAGGCACATGTGCAGAAATGCATTCGCGATTGACTGAGAAGCACTATTATTATTATTATTATTATTATTATTATTATTATTATTATTATTATTATTATTATTATTATTGGACACCGCGATAGCCCAGTGGTCAAGTTCTACCATCTGAGCCCTGTCGCCAGTTCGATTCCCGTCGGTGCCACCAGTATTTTCATTGAACATACCGGTCTATTTCTGGACCAGTATTTTCATTGAACATACCGGCCCGTCTGGAAGCGTTGGAACTGCCCTTGAGGGGGTGTCATTAGAGCTTATCGTCAATTCTTCGTACTCCCCTCACGGGTGAGACGATGGAGGCGCATGTGCAGAAATGCATCAGCCATTGACAGAGAGGCACTATTATTATTATTATTATTATTATTATTATTATTATTGTGGACACCGTGATAGCCCAGTGGTCAAGTTCTACCATCTGGGCCCTGTCGCCAGTTCGATTCCCGTCGGTGCCACCAGTATTTTCATTGAACATACCGGTCTATTTCTGGACCAGTATTTTCATTGAACATACCGGCCCGTCTGGAAGTGTTGGAACTGCCCTTGCGGGGGTGTCATTAGAGCTTATCGTCAATTCTTCGTACTCCCCTCACGGGTGAGACGATGGAGGCGCATGTGCAGAAATGCATCAGCCATTGACAGAGAAGCACTATTATTATTATTATTATTATTATTATTATTATTCAGCCCAATGGCCTCAAGGCGTTAAACTGTGACGCCAACTCATAACCCTTTGGTGGTAGATGCTGGGGAGGAGGGTCGTTGCGCGCGTAAAAGATCTTAAACTCCGCATATGCTGGTTGATAGCCCAGGACCCAGCAGACACCAGATTGTTATGGGTGGGGTTTCGAGGCAGCTCTAGCAACCGCGCTTGGTGTATGCACTTGCACATTCGGTGACGTCTTGCAAGAGGTTGCTGGGACTGCGGAATAACCTCGGCTTAGTGCAGTCTTGCCCTCAGGAGCTCCATCGGTGGCCCCGATCATCAGGCGAGAGACTGACACGGGGGGGTGGAGGACCTCGAACAAGGGTATTGGAGGCTTATGTCCGTTGAGGATATGCCATTAGCTGCATCAGTACGCCTCAGATATAGTATTATTATTATTATCATTATTATTATTATTATTATTATTATTGGACACCGTGATAGCCCAGTGGTCAAGTTCTACCATCTGGGCCCTGTCGCCAGTTCGATTCCCGTCGGTGCCACCAGTATTTTCATTGAACATACCGGTCCGTCTGGAAATGTTGGAACTGCCCTTGCGGGGGTGTCATTAAAGCCTATCGTCAATTCTTCGTACTCCCCTCACGGGTGAGACAATGGAGGCGCATGTGCAGATCTGCATCAGCCATTGACAGAGAAGCACCACTATTATTATTATTATTATTATTACTACTACTACTACTACTACTACTACTACTACTACTACTACTACTACTTACTACTACTGCTACTACCACCACTACTACTACCACCGCCATCACTACTTACTACTACTTACTACTACTACTACTACTACTACTACTACTACTACTGCTACTACTGCTACTACCACTACTACTACTACTACTACTATACTACTACTACTACTACTACTACTACTACTACTACTACTACTACAACCACCACCACCACCACCACCACCACTACTACTACTACTACTACTGCTACTACTGCTACTACTGCTACTGCTACTGCTGCTGCTACTACTACTACTACTACTACTACTACTACTATTACTACTACTACTACCATCACCACTACCACTATCACTACTACTACGACGACGACGACCACCACCACCACCACTACTACTACTACTACTAATACTACTACTACTACTTCTCTAACTACTACTACTACTACTACTACTACTATAGTACAATACAATACAATACAATACAATATAATACAATACAAGGCAATACAATACAATACAATGTAGGTGACCAGTTTGCCCTTCGGCACACAGGTCTGCAGAATCCTCTCCGGACAGACCAACCAGGTAATATATACATACATACATACATACATACTACACACGTACACATATACATACATACATACATACATACATACAAACATATATACCCACCTACCTACCTACCTACCTACCTACCTACCAACATACATACATGAATACATACATGTTTCTTGTTGTTGTTGCCTAGCAATTCGACGCGCTCTTTCCAAAGGGTGGAGAGCCAAAAGCTGCGCCACCCAAGACAGCGGCCACTGATGGTGCAGCTCCAGGAGGTTGTTGTGTCGTCATGTAAAAAAAACAAAGACTTGAGACACGGGCAGACTTCAAGCCAGTCCCCACCCACCCTTTCCCCCCTCTTGTTCACACATGGTCAGGTCTAAAGCAATTCCTTTTGGCTGTTGTTGTTCTTCTTGTTGTTTTGTTCTTCTTTTTTTGTTGGTGTTATTGTTGCCTCCATCATCCTAGTTCTAGCCGTATGGTTTGCGAGCAGCATATTTCCAGCTTTGTTTGTTTGTTTTCTGTTTCAGCGAACCCCAAAAATACAACATTACACACCTTATGATTATACATATGTAAGCGCAAGGCTAATACCTAATATCATGTAGGTTCCTCCCCAAGGACTCCCGCACTACCCACTCCCACTCTGTTCGCCCCCCCCCCCCCCCCCTCTCCCTCTCTCCACTCTCCCTCCCTCCCCTCCCCATCACCCTCACACCAAAAAAACCTACCGCACATACCAAAAATTGTGACAGATTGCAAGAGTAATTTGTGCATGTACCTAATTATCCTCAAGGCTAAGGCCTCATGTGACTATGATGTTGGCAGCCATCTCCCAGTCACAATGGAATTTTTTTATTAATAATAATATTTAGTCATACCGGCCCCCCCAATGACAATTACCTATTTTACCTATATCACTCTAAGTGTAACGGTGAATTCAAAGCTTTGACGGTTTGGGGTTGTGGCGCTAGGTGACGTGTCAGTATTATGCAAAATCTCTAAGTAAAAGTAAAGTAAGAACCCTCTTGTCCAGTGGGTTATGGGCCTTGGCAGCGCTTAACTTTGGCACTGCAAGCAAGGAAAGAGACAATCGCCGACTGGGAGGCGTCCGTTTCAAAAGGGTTGGTGTCATTCCTGTAATTGACACATAAAAAGTGAAGCTTTCGCAACCCTGTGGCTCAGTTTTGAACGCGTAGTACCTGTCACCGTTTTTGGTTAGGTGAGTCACCGGTGTTGGGGCAAAATAGGCAAGAACTAGAAGCATATCAGACACTGCCAACTGGTCTGCTCAAAGAAAAATAGACAGTATATAAGACATCAATGAGTTTCAGTACTCTCAGAGGCACAGACAAAAAGCAGAGAGAAAAAGAAGTCACAGCGAAAGGACAATATGACGGGAGAACCTCGTTCAAGGCATTTCAACGAGAGACGGTTTTGGCCCTTGTAGCAAAAGGACTTAAGAGGGAACTCAAGACACTAGAAGAACACATTAGGTTAGTACATGAAAGTAATGTAAGTGCGTTGCATAGCAAAGGAAGGAAAGTTCCCAACTACATGTGGAGGTGGGGAGAGAGAACAGGAAAGCAATCAGCAAGAGGGAGAGGAAAGATAGTGTTGAGAGAGTAGGAAGAGGAAGCTTAGTTATACTCAGCCAGGATTAGACAAAGAAAACCTTACCTCTTATTTTACTGAGACAGAAAGGAAGCATACTTTAGGGGGAGATAGTGGTAAGAGTGAGCAAAAGGGAGGAGGAGAGAGGGTCGACGAGAGGGGGAGAGAGGGTCGACGAGAGGGGGAGAGAGACTAGTCAGCCTTCACCTACTTATTCCACACCAGCAACGACAACAATCAAGACGAAGAGCAAGGAGCAAGTAGAGGAAAAAGAGAAGGAAGAAAGAATGATAGTAGCATATGAAGAGAGTTTGGAGCATGAGATGAAAAGGCAGAGAGAGGAAGCTTTTTCGTTTGTGTTTGACAAGCTAGTAGGTAAAGCAAAGAGGAGTGTGGCGGATTTGGTGAGAGACACCTCACCAGACTTTGGTCAGAACTTGCACATTGTGTGGGCAAGACTGACCAAAAGGTTTGGTAAGGTGAGTGAGGAGGATGTTCAAGATAAAATAAATGCGATGAATGCATGGACGTTTGATGAGGGATGTGATTATGCTCCGCAGTTTGATGTGTTTGTTGCGTTAGATGAAGAGCTGAAGGCAGTAGGCTATAAAACACCCAAAAGAACAATGGAAACAATAATCACCAATGCACTACAAAACCCTGAGTATGCGTCAGAGGGGGTGAGGAAGGATTGGGGAGGATGGATAAGCACGCTGAAGATGAATAAGAAGCAGCGAGGGGATGAGTGTCGTTTTGCTCATACAGATGAGTTAGTCAGTATGCGTAGTGTGCCTGGGGTGTGCTACATGTTTGAACAGTCAGGCAGCTGTGATAGATCTAACTGTAGGTATAAACACACCACCACTAACAAGAAAGGTGGAGGAAAGGAACAGGAACGAGAAAGAAGACTTTGAAAAAAGGAGACATGAAATGCTTCAATTGTAACAGGAAGGGGCATGTGTTCTCAGCATGTGAGAAGGAGTGTAGGATGTGTGGGGGTGAGCGCAGAGTACATGAATGTGAAGAGATGAAGAAGGCGAGAGAAGAGCTAGGTAAGAAGGAAGAACAGAGAGAGAAGGAAAAGAGAGCAAAAGGGGGGAACATGGAAAGTTATGGAATGGGGGAGCGCGCGTTGAGTGGCGCAGCAACTGGATCTTCTCTGTGACTTTTACGCTCTATAATAAGTCAAGTTTTGAGCGTGACACAAAGTTAGTTTTATAGAGTTAGTGCATATAGTTGTTGAAAGTTAGAATGCTCCGTTAATTTCTGAATAGGCTGCGAATATTTACCATCACATATGCGAGGTTAGTAGCATAAGGTAGATGGGGCCGTTATTCCTAAATAGGGGGAGCAATGGACAATTTTTTTATTTAATAACAGTATTTAGTCATACCGGCCCACCCCAATGACAATTACCTATTTTACCCATATCACTCTAAGTGTAACGGTGAATTCAAAGCTTTGGCGGTTTGGGGTTGTGGCGCTCGGTGACGTGTCAGTATTATCCAAAATCTCTAAGTAAAAGTAGTAAGAACCCTCTTGTCCAGTGAGTCAACCATACTCCTACTACCGGACTCTGAGAACAAAATTAATTTGAATCATTGGAGTCCGCAGAGTGTTAGTACCTATTAGTACTTCAAAAATATCATCATATTGATAAAATTTAAAGCGCTCCATCTCCACCCGTGACCACGGAAAAAGAAAAGCAGGGAATCATCTTTGAACAAATCATCCCTAGGTAATAAGCAGTACTTGAACACTGTCCTTGAGCTTTGATTTAAGCGACCTCAAATGAAAGCTGCATATCAACTTGAAGTTAAGCAGGAAAAGTCACCATGATGTGTCAGTTTTTATGTGCAATGTCAACTATTATTAATAATACACGTAGGTCGGACTAGCCGTAACCGTAGGCTTGAGAACTTGAGTGCCGGGTTCAAAACCTTTACACTGGTGGCAAACCGTCCTTCCTATAATAACACTGCCCCAGAGTCTGTTTATCCTGAATTCGATCAATCACAATGTTAATTCATTAATAATAATTTAAAACTGAGGCCATGTTGCCACGAGGCTATGACAGTCACTTTTCTTTACTGTAGGCTATGCCGGCTCACCCGGTATATAATGGCCCCCAATACTTACCGTTCCGGTCTGTCGGTTATCCTTGGTCTGGAGATTACGGAGTCCCTCAGTACTTTAGGTATTCCTCAGTCTTCATATCGTAGTATATACTACCGGGACAGTTATCGGTTCACTCTAGGACGGTATCATGTTAAATATTGTACATACTATTGTACCACTGAATCCGAGCCATGATCTGGAGTCGGCGGCTAATAGTGATTACTAACGACATTCAAGAGAAAAAAATAATTGATTTTTTATATATTTTAGTTGGAATTTTGGTTTTGTCCGGTATTAGAAATTCATATTTCATGAAAATTTTTGTTTTGGTTAGAAAATTCTTTTGTTTGAAATTTATTCGACTGAAATAGCAATTTCCTTCTGACTGTGCCTGTTGAGAAAAAATGCACAGTGTTATTAGTATCAATTTAGTCATTATTAATACTGAAATTAAAAAAATCATATTTATGACTTTTTGTAGTTTTATTACATATTAATATTAATATCACCGGTCTTGAAATATTGATGAATATTAACTTATACTAATGTTGGTATCAACTTATGATATTCCACACTACGTAGTAATGATCACTAGCTTAAAAATTATGTAATTTTCAATATTATAATTGAGATGATATACTAAGGATTTAATATTGACCGTAGTAATTTCTGGGAACAGAACCAGGTATCCAGATTTATGTATTGCGTTGCTCACCAAAGCCAAGCGAAACAATCTGTTCATATGTATTTCATCACTCTAGTTCTTTCAAAAGCTGGTTTTGATCTTGCTCAGAGATAAAACCTTTTTTCAAATAAAAGGTATCCATGATGCAATCTTCTGTATCAACACCACTGAACAACATACGCCTCATATCTGGAATCATCATTTTTTTTACGAAACTTTTTCGTACGGCAGATGTTCAGATTCAATAGATATCAATCCTTCAGAATCCAGCAAGGGCCAAACTTCAACTTCACCCATTTGGTCACATCCCAGACTTGCTGATCTTCCTTGTGCACTGGGCTGACTCCGTACACATGCCACAGAACTTTTGACTTTGTCTTCAGAAGCTTCGCGTTGATAGCTGGCTTGATGCCTGTCACCTTTCCAATGCCAGCAGGGACGACACGCCAGCTTTGACCGTAGCCACTCATGTCAACCACAGCCATTGCTTCAACTGCAGGTAGATCGATTGAGTTGAATTTTTCGTTGAGCTTTCGCAGTCCTCCTGGAATCTTGGATGTATGTATGTATGTATGTACGTATGTATGTATGTATTCATGCATGCATGCATGCATGCATGCATGCATGCATGTATGTATGTATGTATGTATGTATGAATGTATGAATGTATGTATGTATGTATGTATGTATGTATGTATGTATGTATGAATGTATGAATGTATGAATGTATGTGTGTAATACTATGTATGTATGTATGTATGTATGAATGAATGACTGCCACTATGTATGTATGAATGTATGTATGTATGTATGTATGTATGTATGAATGTACGTATGTATGTATGTATGTATGTATGAATGTATGTATGTATGTATGTATGTATGTATGTATGTATGTATGTATGTATCATAATGTTATGTATGTTATGTATGTATGTATGTATGTATGTATGTATGTATATATGTATGTATGTATGCATGCATGCACTGATGGAATAGATGAATGAATATCCGGTTAAGATTGAACTCAAAGAACAGTTGATATCCGGAAAGAGATAGCTTGTTGGTTCACAAGGATTGCGAGAACTGAGATACTTTAATGGTAATAACAAGACATAGATAAAGGTAATCGCAAGACTGATAAATAAATCAATATATGACTGTCACTCTAACTGATTATGGTATAAGAACCAATAATATGGTAATAATGCCGAACTTCAGGCAATGGATGCCAATATGTTAATACTGACTGACCGGCCGGATTATTTAGATGACTGATTTACTGTATAACAGTACAACCGTACTATCAGCTCCCCCTTAAATCAGGCAGCATTAATAATTAATACTTGTGACAGTTATCCTATAACCTATATGAGATAACAACTAAAGTTAGATACCAGGACGTAAAATGACTAGTGAGTAATATCAAAAAAAAATATATATCACTTAACTGGTTACCGGCAACTATGCAATAGTTAATAACCAGGAATAGTGATTACTATTCCATAATTGCCCAAAGTCATTAGGTCCAGTTAGGGCATCAGCGTTGAAAGTCTCGTTACGTATCTGATCACGTTTGCGTTCAAATGGCTGCTTGCTGAGAGGTTTGGTGTTCAAGTCGGCCATATTATTGGAATCATCAGTCGATACCATTCGTGCCTTCCCTTCCCTCACGACCTCGTTGATATAGGCTAACTGAACTTCCAGATGACGTTGGCGTCGAGTAAATATATTATTATTCGCACCCAACACTGTAGCAGCATTGTCCACTGCAATCACAGGGGCCTCCGTCATGAACCCCTTCAAAAATTCGTTATCCTGATGGACCGGAATCTGCTTCAGTAAGTTGTTGATGCCCATCACTCTCTGAATGGTCCGAAACAGCCCTCTGGACTCTGCCTCGTTAGTCGAAGTCGCTACCTGACGTAACTTGCTCGAATCCGAGTCGATGACACCATTAGCAAGTACCACCATCCCCCCCGACCTCGACGCACGCCCAGGCTCCATTGCAAACGATGCATCAGCCCAGCATAGTAAATTACGATTATCGTCCGAGGAGTAATGCAACCCCTGCTCAGCTTGGCCAATTATATAACGAAAAAGCTGCTCCGCCGCCGCATAGTTAAACTCCGCGGGTTTGGACTGCATCTCCGCCAAGCTCGACAAAGGGGCCACGACTTCCCACAAAACACAACGAACCCATCCAAGATCTCCACAAATTTTCATAGGCGAGTATCGTTCGAACTCCGAAGGACGAGTAGGCACGCCCGTCGAAGGCAACCACGGAACAGCCACAGGTGTCCACGGCTTACCATCAGCTCGAGGGTACTTTCTGATGAGATCCATTATATACTCACGCACCGTAACATGGGTATGGAAAACCCCTTCCCCATCGACATACTGCCACACCTCGCGTCCCAATAAGACCTTCATTGGCTTACTGACCTTGATATTCCCCTGTCGCTCACGCAGCCTCCCCCAAAACCAATTGGAATAATCCTCACTGGGAGGCGCCAACGCATAATCATCTACATGAGTGACTGCTAGCACTGTACGCTTCGTATTGGAATCCACACCCATAAACAGACACCGATCGTAAGGGTTCGGTTCCAAACCAACACTAGCATAGAAAGACAGCACGCAGCGCGTATGGTAAAGATGATCGGAGTCCCGCAGACCATTAACACCAGCCCATGCCTCAAAGTAGTGATCCTTGGGTATATATTTCACCGGCATACGTAAATAAACAGGAGTGTCACGTTTTGCCTTCAGGAAGGCAGACTCGTCATCCCCCGCCTCGAGGAACACACGCGAAGGGTAGTCAGTGCAAAGATTGTACGTATCGCCCACTCATCCGGTGTCGGTATGACGACATCCCCACAGTCGATCCCCTTACGCTGCATGAACCCCTTCGCAGCCACCCTAGACTTCTGCTCGATACATTCCTCCTCCTGATACTTATCGAAGTCTGCAAATCGTACTCCAATAACACGCGTACCCTTAGGTACATCCTGTTTACGGCCGAACAGCTCCCAGCTTCAGATGCTTCTGAATATCAGCCAAACGCGATTCGACAAAGCGAGAAGCCATGTTAGCCTCTTTCACCGGAACCGGCACCGTAATCACCATCAATGTACCAGGCGAGACTCGTCTTGTCCAGAGGATCCCCATACATCAGCACATCCGCAGACGAGACCACAGGGGCAACATCCTCCCCCTCAAGCTCAAAGACATCAATAAGAGGTAGGTCGAATGTACCCCAAACCGAATAGCAACTCCGTACATCGTCCCCTTTCTGCCGTCGTGACGCTTTTCCCCATCCGGCACCACATTGCCCACCGAGACAGCAGCGCCATCCCACTGCCGAGGGACGCCCTTGTTGCTCAAAACAACCGACGTACGATCCAAGGACACCGAACCAGCAAAAGACAGACCAGAATCACCAACGACCTCGCCATCCACATCCCCCCCTTGCCCCAGAGGAGACACATTCCCAACCGGACGCTCAACACCCGTCAGCCCACTCGAAGACGAACCACCACCAGAAGTTGTAGCCCCACGCGAGAGCAACGGATCACTAGAGACGACCTCGCTAGTGGGAAAATAGACTGTTGGTTCCCCACCACTGACCAAAATATCCCCGTCATTTTGGGAACGAAGTGACTCCGACTGGCGTCGTCGTTGCTCTTCCTGTCGCCCAACCTCGTGGCCTTGATCAACTGAAGCCTCCACCAAGCGAAGCAACTCCCACGCATGCGTCCCATAGAACTTCCTCCAATTCGGAACGGCACCGTGCCCCTCCAGGTCTGACATTACAAAATCAGAAACAAGGGCCCTTGCAACTCCACTCTTGGGATAGATAGTAGGCCATCCAGCAATATGATCCACAAAGTCCACATTCTTCTCTTCCACGACCTTTCTTGCAGTAGAGGACCATAGATAGTAAGACGACGTCTCCAAGGAGTGCCCCAGGTAGACAGCCAGTTCAGATGTAGTTGCACTCCCCTTAGAGCTTCCCAAGTGTCGATAACACAAGCAACCAAATACGTGCCAAAACGAGATATGACTACTATAGGTACCACTATAGGACACTTATCTTTATATTTATATGTATAAATTTAGCCCATTTCGCCATATTTCGCTCTCCTATTAATCAGCCAAAACTAGCAAAACTAGAAAATCGCACTTTTTCACAAACTATTAATACAAGGCTTCGTTATCCCACTTTTCTTATTCTTTCTCGGTGTCCTGAACCCCCTTATCTTTTTTCCAAAAAAAAAATGTGCTCTGTATTGAAAGTTTGTAAATAAAAAAAATCCACACAACGAACAACGGAAAAACGAAATGAAAAACAACATAACAAATTATTAATGACTGCTAAATTTTGCAAAAAATAAAAACCCATAAAGGAAAATAAAATAAACGAGTAAAGCACCTCAAAAAGAAACTCATCACACCGCTCCGCCAAAAGTAAAAAGGCAATATGACAAAAAAAATAAAAAAATAAGGCGGAAAAGTGTCAGACAATATACGAGTGGGAATTGAACCCACGACAAGGAAAACCGAGTGTGAGAACCTTTCCCATTCATCTATCTGACATTCTCGCTACCATTTCGCAACAATTACACTCATAAAAACATACACATCCAACTTAAGAGGATAATCTGGAAAAAGGTGGAGTAGGAGCAACCGATGAAAAAGGAAAAAAATAATTATCAGCATTCACTACCTAAACCTCAAAACCTGCGACGCCTCGGTGCCGTGGTGTCGCAGTGTCGCATTAGAACCAGATGAGTGAGAGGTTGATAGGCATAGGTGATAAAACGGAGGAGGATTGGGTGGAGGATTTTCTTGTTCAAAAGATTGGAAAAGATAGATTGAAAAAGTATAAGATTATATCTGAGGAGCGAATTAATAAGAGCGATAAAGAGATAAAATTATTAGTTGAGAAAAAACGACCAGACGAAATAAAGATTAGAGCAATAAATAGAGTTTTGAGAAGGCTTGATGAGGAAAGCGACAATGTGGAGGAGGATAGACAACACGATAGGAATAGAAAGAAGGAGCTAAGGAGGATTGAAAAGGAGAGGAAAATGTTTAACATGTGGAAGAAGGAGAATAGAAACGAATTTACCAAAGTAGTCCAAGATAGGATACTTAATGGAATAGCGAATGAAGGTCTCTCTTTCAACCAATCTTATATTAGATATAGTGAAGACCACTTCCCAGAACTCATTAATGTAAAGAATGAAAATTGTGGGAATATGTATCGATGTATGAGTGAGGAGAATTAAGTGGTCTTGTTTGTGTTGTGTGGTGCCTGCCTACCCGCTCACCTCTCATCAATCAACACGGCACACACGCACATAAGACAGTATAAACACATACATCAGTAAAAAGCACATATTAGTTTATTGCTTAGTTTATTGATTAGAACGGCTTAAAGGCACTACCCACACATGTTTTTTTGTGCTTTTTGATGTGTGGGTAGGCTATGCCTCCGAAGAAGAAGACGACCACCACCGAAGCAGAAGAGCCTGTCCAAGAGCCAACCCTTGCAGTAGCACCAGCCACTGAACCGCCCCAAGACGACAAACACGAGGACAAGCAAGCTCAGGCGGAGGGAAAAGTAGGAAATGCTTCTAGCCCACTTTCAGCTTTTGGAAAAAAGAAAAACAAAAGTCAAACAAAGCCAAAGGAGCATGATAACAAGGTGTATGTTATCTTTAACAGCGATATGGATCAGCCAGATGCTATCTACGAAGAGAAAAAAGAAGGAAGTAAGGAGGCTGTCTTTATGATTACTGGAGGGGATGACGAAATACCCTTTGTTGCTTATGAAGGAGCAGGTGTCATACGTGTTTTTCGTTCATTCAAAGCCTTAAAGGCCTATTACATCAAAGGCCTAGCACCTAGGTATTCTAAGTTTGCTGTGATAAATCCTACTCCGGAAAAGGACACACAGAAGAAATGATGCTACAAATCCAGAATGGATTTTTTCTTTCGGACTCTTTCGCTCGTTTGTATGTTGGCTGAGTTAATGTCTTCTCTGTTCAGTAAATGCTTTGTTTGTTTTTCTTTCGTTAATTTTTTTAATTCTTTATTAATATCCGGTTCGTCTTTTGTGTTGTCCGGTTCCTCTTCGGTAGCCTCAGTCTTTAATAATTGCCTTGGTGGTACAACTTCATCATTCGTTAATATAATCCGGTAGCCCCTACGGCCTTTTACTTTATATATCCTCCTACTCCAAGTCTTTCCACCTTTCTCCAAAATATGTTTCTCATTAAGTTTTCTTACCTTGTCTCCTTCTTTGAAGTCAAATAAATTCTTATCTACATAATGTTCTTGCTTGTTAGTATCAGTTCCATTAAATACTTCAAGTGGTGATGCTTTAATAGTTGAATGCTTCTTTTTGTTATAATAATAAACCACATCTTCAATGTAATTTATCCAATCAAAGTTACCATTATAAGCCCATATAACATGGAGTTGCTCTCGTAGAGTTCTTACAAATCTATCAACAATTCCTAATGAATTATGGTCTCCCACTTCAACCTTAAAATGATTAATACCATTATTATTAATCCATTCTCCAACCGCTCCCTTAAATTCACCACCGCTGTCTGAGATAAATGCCTTGGGCTTTGGTAGTTTTTTGAGTGCTTCTAAAACCGTAGTTGAAAACTTATTTTTTATCGGGATGGCATAAGCATACCGACTATGAATATCAATCCAAATCAATGCAAAATTATAATTTTTATTTTTTGTTGCAACTTTTGTCATATCCATTAAATCAATATTTACCATATCTAAAACTTTATCTGCCCATATTGTTGTACCCCTTGTTCTGGGCTTTGTCTGCCTAAATATTTCCTGTGCTGTATCTTTTTTTTCTTCCTCTGTTGGTTCGCCTTTCGGAGTATCTTCTAGTAGCGTATTCTTATCCTGTGCATTAATATTAGCAGTTGTATGTTTGTTGTCCATTAGAATTTCAAAAATATCTTTTCTGCTTCCTTACTTTTTTCTTTACTCTTTGGTGTATTGTTATATACATTGACTGATATTTTTTCACTTCGTTTTTTGCCGCCTCGCTGTTTTCCGCCTGTTTCATAATCTTCGCTTTCTTCACTCTCACTTTCTTCTTCTTCTCCTTCACTATCATTCTCTGGCTTCTTGGGTGGTGGTGTTTTCTTTGCTGGTTTCTTCTTTGGCTTTTTAGCATTCTTTTTTATCTTTCTAAGCATATGATTTGCAATAACCTCAGACATATCAATTTCGCTGTCGCTTTCGCTTTCGTCTTCTACGACTTCTGGTTTTCCAAGTATTTCCTTAGCAACCCCTAACTCAGCATCAGTTTCAATCATTTCATCTATAGTCTTATCTTTCAGTTCTCCCTTTTTGCGGAGACGTTCGCGAGCCCATTCGTCCTTTCGCCGTTCAGCATTTTCTCTATTTGCTTGAACTGCCTTCTTCTAATTTTCCTTTGATGCTTCCTTTGACGGCATAATTTAGATACGCTTTTAATCTTTGTTGCTATAATTTAACAAAAATGAAATTAATTATTTTATTAATTAATATACAATGGGTAGTCAATATAAATCCTTACTAGGTTTATCAGAAATTGCTGTTGATAGTCTAGACATAAAAAACTTAGACCTTACCAACACAAACATAGTGGGCTTATACACAGATAGGGTGCCAGAAGATGCTGACCCCGTAAATCTTTATTACACCGACGGACGATTTGATGCGAGGTTGGCTTTAAAATCAACAACGGACTTAAAAGAAGGCACTAATCTATACTATACTGATGGTAGGTTTGATGCGCGACTAACCACTAAATCAACCACTAACCTAGCCGAAGGCACCAATTTATATTATACTAATGCTAGGTTTGACACTCAATTAGCAACAAAGAGCACAACAAACTTAGCAGAGGGAACCAATCTATACTACACCACAGCAAGGGCTAATATAGATTTTGACACAAGGATAGCAACTAAATCAATAGATGCTTTAAGTGATGTAATCATAACAGGCACACCAGCCGATAACCAACTACTCATTTATAGCACGGGGCAATGGAGAAATGTTGCTTCACCTTTTCTCAGATTGGATGGAACTGCGAATATGACGGGCGGATTAAATATGGGAGGATTTTCAATTACAAATGTTAATCTTGTTGATGGTGTTGATGTTTCGGCTCTTGACACCGCAGTCGTTAAACTAACAGGAGACCAAACAATAACAGGAAACAAAATATTTACTACTTATTTGGGTATAAAAGACTCAAATTCATTAAACACAGGGAGGCTGTTCTTCAACTATAACAATAATATAGGTTCTATCTATTCAGCAGAGCCAAATGGAGCAACGGGTTATCCATTATCTTTTGTCGGCTCGTCCATACTTTTTGCTCCAACAACAGGGGGTGGGATAACATTAACGGGCAATGTTTTTAATTTTAACAGCACGACAGCAATCAGCGGACTGCCCGCACCATTCTATGACGGCGATGCTTCAACAAAAGCATATACCGATACGAAACTGGCAAAGGACGGCACAACGGCTATGACGGGCAGTTTAAATATGGGTGGATTTTCAATAACAAATGTAAATTTGGTTGATGGTGTTGATGTTTCTACTCTTGATACTTCTGTGGTTAAACTAACAGGAGACCAAACCATAGCAGGAACTAAGTCATTTATTAATGAAATCAAAGCAAATGCGGGGATAACAACGACAACATTAACAACAACCGACAATGTGGTAGTAGGTGCTGGAAAAAGTGTTTTCATAAATAGAAGTGCTCTCGCCAACAATAAACTAGTTTTGTATGATAGTGGAACACCATCAACGACGGGATTTTATGGATTTGGTATTGCTAGTAATATATTGATTTATAATGTTAATGCTTCAACTGATAGTCATATATTTTACTATAGTGCTACAAATGAACTATTTAGAATTGCTAATGCTGGAATTACTGCTTCAAAGGCAATAACGGCAAATGCGGGAGTATCAACAACCACATTAACGGCGAGTGGGGCGATAACAGCGAATGGCGGGCTAAATATGGGAAACGAAAGCATAACAAATGTTAATCTCGTTGATGGTGTTGATGTTTCTACTCTTGACACTTCGGTTGTCAAACTAACGGGAGACCAAACCATAGCAGGGAATAAAAAATTTACTTCAACAATAGAAGTACGGGGTGCTACTGCTCCAACCGCTTTTGATGGTATCGGTATTGCCTTTGATACAGCGACAAATATAGGAATGATTGCCTCACAAAAAATAGCAACTGCGACTTGGTATCCGATACAAATAACGGGTTCGTATGTTGAGTTATATTCTGGTAATAATGTAATTATAACCGCAACTGGCACTACACTATCTTTGAACAACAACAAGATAACAAACTTAGCCACACCATCAGCAACAACGGACGGGGCGAATAAAACGTATGTGGATACATTAGACGGGCAAAATGTGAAACTAACAGGAGACCAAACCATAACAGGAATTAAGATATTTAATGGAAGTAGAAATGATGTAAAAGCACTGAATTTGTTAAGCCAAGCAGATTTTAATAATGTGGATATCATTAATGGCGGAAATATAACATATAATGGGGCGAGGATATTGAACCAAAATGGAGGTGATATATTCTTTTCACAGACATCAGGAGATTATCAGTATTTCTTATTTACTTTAAATACGGCTTCAAGCGGAACCGCAGACCAACGAGGTTATGTATTCACGAATGTAGCATCTGATGTAAAAGGGGCGGGACTTTATGTTTCAAAACTTTTGGATAATAAAAGTGCTTCGTCTGACATTGTCCGTTTTAACAATGCTGGCGGTATGCGGTTTTATGGTGCTTTGGATATGAACTCAAATAACATAACAAATGGAGGAACAATAACGGGAACAACAATTACTTCAACTGCGGGTATATCAACAACAACATTGGCAACGAGCGACAAAATAACAATGGCACTAGGAAAACCATTAATATTGGGAAGAACAACGAGAGGATTGGCAGCATACACAGGAGGATTAGAATTATACGGGGCATCTGGTGTAGCGGGACCACACATACAAGCATTCACAACCGCAGATCCAAATTATCCTTGTTTTCAATTAATCAACAACGGACATAGCAATGTAGCATTAAAATTTGATTGTTATTGGGATGGTGCAGTTAATGATAAGTCAAGTTCTACCTCAAATTTTCAGATAGCAAGTGGTACTAATATCCTTTTTCAATATGCATCTGGAGTAGCGGTAGGAAGTAATATAACTTGGAATACCGCAATAGACATCAGTAGTTCGTCGGGTTTGCTAACAAGGAAGGCAATAACAGCAAGTGGATTAATAATGACAAATGCGGGAATTACATATTCTGGGGTGCTGACAACGGCATCGGCAACAACTAATGGGGCAAAAATAGCAATTCAAGGACAAACAGACGGGACGAATGCGAGAGGAATATTTGTATGGGATGCTACTGATCCAGCGTGGGGGATTTATATGTCTCAGTCTGGGAATAATAAATCATTAAGTGGAGGAACAGCACCAGCAGGAGGAGGAGGAGGATTAACTTCTTATGCTATTAGATTTAGAGTGAATGGTTCTTCAACGAGTGGGTTCATATGGGAGAATGGTTCAAATACTGCTTTAATGTCATTAAGAGCGAGCGATGGTCAGTTATGGGTATTAACTGGTCCCGTTCAAACATCAGACAGGAGAAAAAAAGAAGACATAAAAGAGTGTTTAGGCTTAGATTTTATTAATAAGCTAAATCCAGTTTGCTATCGCATGATTGATGACAAAAAGAAATGTAGGACTGGCTTAATAGCACAAGAGGTAGAAGACCTACTAACAGAAATGGATATGCTAGATTTCGCTGGATTTTCAAAAGAAAAAATTATGGTTCCCTGTCCAAAGCAAAGAGCGGAATACGAATTGAAAGGTGTAAGTGTTAAGCCAGAAGATGTTAAATGTGTTGATAGTGGTGATGTTGGTTATGGTATAGGTTATTCTGAGTTTATCGCCCCGTTAATTAAGGCCGTTCAACAATTATCGGATAATCTCGGACATGTCCGAGATAGGATAAATAATATAACTAATGATATAGCCGACTTAAAAAAACAATTAGCAGAAAACAATGCCACCTAGATTACACCCTCCACCGCCAGTCATTGAAATAGACGGCGAACTAACACCAGAGTTGAAAAATCGTGTTTTGGATATCTCGTTGAAGAATGAAGAAAAAAAAGTAGAGCACGAATTGGAAGACAACTGGAATTGTTGTTGTATAAAGAACAGACCAACCGACAGCCGACTTATTAAATACTTATTTCAAATGGGTATCATTATCGCCATCATCACCCTATGTATCGTGAGGTTATCTGAAAAGAACTTGCCTTGTGATGTCGCTAATACTTATGTCGGTATTTTAACACTTTTGATTGGGATATGCCTTCCATCACCTTCTTCAAAGAAATGAACACTCGTATATATGTGTCATATACCAAGACGAACTATCGCCAGCACACATTAAAGGCAGGGCTTCATCAAAACTTATACACCAATCTGACATTGGTTTGTAAATACATTTAAATTTAGTATCTATACCTTTTTGAATACAATAAACACAACTTATATTCTTTTTTTCACTTATCCGTGAGTAAAAGTCGCAGGCAGTCCGCGAAAATATTTTGATTATTAAAAAGTTTATCATCAGTAATATAACCATGACTGAGTATAAATACCAAAAGATTATTTTTCTAAGCAATGATTTTGCGGGAGGAAGCAAAACATTTAATAAAAATATTCAAATGTCATTCACACCCACCAAAATGAATGTTAAGTTTATCCACTATATGAACGACCAGACCGAAACCAAAACCAGAATTCTTTACATGGATAGAATTGGAATTATTGGAACATTTGCGGACAGCACTACAGCAAACATTTCAAATCTCGGTTATAATTTGGGTGTCGTCGGATGGACGGACGGACAATATACATTTAAAGTCCTTGAAACCGACAGCGGAAATATTGACACAGGAAATTTAGCGGGAAGAATTGTTGTGTGTTTGGAATTTCTTGCTTAATAATATATATGATGCTTAAGATAAACAATGTCAAGGTGAAGCCAGTAAAACAAGAGGGTGATGGAAATAAAAAAGCCAAGGGCTATAAATTATTCAATGAGCCGTATGCCAACATATTTCTACTTGCCCGTAAGAAGAGCGGTAAGACGACAGCACTCTTTGAAATACTGAAACGGACAACAGACAGAAAAACTCGTATTGTTATTATCGCTTCAACAATCCACAAGGACTACATTTATAAAGCAATGGTTAAGTACTTTAAGAACAGAGGCAACCCGATGGCAATATATACCTTTCTCAAATCGGATGGTGTAAATGTCATTGATTACGAATTAGACAAATTGAACAGAGATAACGAAGAGCATGAAGGCGAAATTAAACAAGATGATAAAGAACCGATGGAGAAACCACAATTTTTATACTTTGGAAAAGAAGAAAAAAAGAAACAGGGCACCGCAGAGGCAAAAGAAAGGCCGAGCAAGTATATTTCTCCAGAGGTTGTTTTTGTTTTGGATGATTTAGGAAGTGGATTAAGAGACAAGTCAGTGAGTGATTTGTTAAAAAAGAACAGACACTATAAATCAAAGGTGATTATGTCTAGTCAGTATCTGAACGACCTACGGCCAGAAGCCATTAAGCAGTTAGATTATCTATTAATCTTTCCAAGCCAATCTCAGGATAAAATGGAACTCGTGTATAAACACTTAGACTTATCTTTTGATTTTGATTACTTTCTTCAAAAGTATCACGAAGCAACAAAGGAGAGATTTAATTTTCTTTATGTTTCAAGTGTTGATGATGAGTTAAGAAAAAACTTTAATTTTCGTTTGAAATAATGATATTTATGAGCATCGCTTTCATTCGCTTCGCTCATTTTCGCTTGCTCATAAACATCGAAAAACGATGTTTAAAAACCGCACGAAAGTCGAAGACGAAAGTGCGGAATTTTAAATATCAATAATTAATTATTTTTCTGTATTATATATGCCAGTATCACCAGTGATAATTTCACAACCATCAGGATATAACATCGGATACAATCCATCAATGCCACAGAAGGGAGGAAAAAAGAAAACCAAGAAGGGATGTGGTCAAAAGGGAGGAAAGATTAACTGGGCTAAGGTCGGAAAAACTGCCTTGGCTGTTAATAAATTTCTTCGCGATAATAAGGTAATCTCTAGGACTGCGGGGGCATTGAGTAGTGTTGGGGTGCCTTACGCGGGTAGTGTTAGTGCTACTGCCGCAAAACTTGGGTATGGTAAGCAACGAGGAGGTGCTGTAAAGTTCCGTTGAAGATATTTTTGTTTCTAGAAATATTTTTTTGATAATATAATGGGTTCGGCTAAGACTAAGAATGTGAAAAAGGCTAAGTTAAGACCCCCACGAGTTTATAGAAATAAGAGCGGGAGGCCATATATTATCCAGAAGGGTAAAAAATATTATCTTAATTTTGGTAAGAAAACAAATGATTTAAGCAATTACAAATCGTTAAACTTTTTATGAAATATATTGGTAAGCCGAGGCTGCAAAGGCAGGGCCGCAAACCAAGGGAAAAAATAATCAAATCTGATTTCAATCGTCTTGAACACGAGAACCGAAACCAGATACAAAGCAACTTACAAAAGAAATATGATTTAATACATGACGAGGAAGAAAAGGAAAAGAAGAAAAGGGATGATTTAGAAGAGGAGAAGAAGAGGCTAGAAAGAAAAATCCAAGCCGATGCTAAGGAACTAAAAGAAACAATGGATAGGGAACATAAAAAACAACTTGCGGAGATTAAGGAAAGACAGGAAGAAAAATCTAGGGAACAGAAAAAGGAACAACGACTTATTCATGAACTACAGGCAGAACAACGACATAGACAGGGATTATTGACTGCTCCAGTTGCACAGCCTATTATAGCGAACCCTAATCCCCCTTCAACTACAAATAAACCAAAGAAAACCGCAACTACATCTTCCCCAAAAATAACTGATATAACTGACAAAGTAAATAAACAAGAAAAAGATTTGAAAGAAGAAAAGAGACGAAGAATTATTGATGAAATGTTCTCCGAGAAAACGAGAAAAAAACGTGTCAAAAAATGAAAATAATACAATAATAAATCACCTTAAAAAAGCAGGCATTAATATCCCTATAATAAAAAACAAAGGTTCAAACGACTACGCCACTAGTTTAAAGAGATGGTTATACACACAAAAAATCACTGAAAACATATTATCGGCAGAAGATGGATGGGATAAACTATAACAATTTACAACAGAAATGATTGCTAAAAATGAAAGCAAAAAGAATGAAGAAAAAAAAACTCCTGTAAATAGCACTCTATCGCCAATAGACCCACCCCATTTTGAAAATTCTCCAGATGCTAAACAACTTATATTTGAAATGACAAATCCTCAACCGACAGATGTAGCACCACCCACGAGCACAAGTTCTGCGGAGCAACAGCCAGAGCCCGAGCAAGAGCAACCACAGACAGAGGAGCCTCAGCAAGAGGGTGAGGGGCGGGGATTAATGACTAATGAAATAGACGACATAATGAAAAAATATGGATGGTATCTCGGAGCAATAGCCAGTGATGAAATCTATAAGTTGAAGCCCGGAAGCAGAAAGCGATACGGATTTATTATGAATTTGGACAATCACAAACAAGCGGGGTCTCATTGGATTGCTATATGGGTAAGTCTGGATAAAGACATGTCAGTGGAAGTGTATGACCCATTAGCACTTTACCAACCAACGGAAGACTTTCAACAACAAATGAAACGACTAATTGACAAAAGCCACCCCGATAGTTATTTATTAATGAAGGTTAATCAAGTAAAACAACAATCTGACACAACCGACACATGCGGATGGCACTCAATGAGGTTTTTAATGGAGCGAGCGAAAGGCAACCGCTTTAAGTTTAGTTCGGGTTTCACAGACTTAAAAGAAGAAGAAGCGGAAAAGTTGAAAGCACAGAATGGATATGGGGATGGTGAGGGATTTAATACATTCATATAAAAGATAGTTATCAACTACACTCTCATTCGTTTCACTCATACTCGTAATCTCAAACTTGTTTGAGATATTGATAACCATCAAAAACCGATTAATTTTTTTGAAAAAGAAAAAAACGATGTTTAGAATATAGCGAGAAATCTTGCGATTAGCAAGATAGAGGCGCAATTCTAAATATCATGGAGTACAAAGGGGGCAGGTCAAGTGGTATCTATTACATAAATAGTAAAAACAGAATAACAGGCACAGATAGCGACTTTACACACGAAATAAACTTAAAATCACTGGACAATCCCACACATTGTAAAATTCTTCATATCTATGTTCCAAAGTCGTATTACTCTGTGGCTTCACCATACAATACTTTTACTCTTAGTGAAGACGGGTATGAGGCTTTAATTACTATACCTGAAGGAAACTACACAATGAACAATCTAAAAAATAAGTTGTCGGAGGTGCTAACCGCAGACAGCCCTAATAATTATACTTATGTTGTATCCAGCAATAATACCAACATAGAACCAGAAGATGGCAAATTAACATTCAGTGTGTCAGAGAATAAAGGTATTCAACCGCGATTTATATTTGATGGTGATACCCGTATTCACGAGGTAATGGGGTTTGATAGAAACTCAACATATTTCTTTGCAAATGATTTTATTAAATCACCAAATGTAATTATTCTAACTGGCGAAAAAACTCTGTATCTTCAATCGGACTTAGTGGGCGAAGGTGATAATCACGTGCTACAAGAAATATATACTGCCAACGAAATTCCTTTTGGTGCTGTTATATACGACGGAAGGGGGTCGGAGTATGGTAAGAAATTATCAACCAGTTCAAATAATGTATTCAGGTTTTATCTTACAGACGAAAACGATCAGGCTATAAATCTCAATGGTTTGGGAGTTGTTATGACTTTGTTGATTTACAGGGAGACTAATTATTTTAATTTATTTACATCATTCTTCAATCTTTTGAAACAGAGATAAATAATTATTTTTGTTTTATTATTTTTTTCTATAAATATATTCTTGTGAATTAGCAAACAATCTCAAAACAAGTTTTGAGATAGACAACTGCCTAAAAATCAAAAAATGCCAACTCAACACGGCGGAGAATTAGACTTCAGTAAGACTGATTATATCAGTGCTTCTTATCGTTTGAATAAACTTGCTCCACGTGAGGGCTCTGGAACCTTTGAGGTCACCACTGCTGGTGGGCAAGAACGAAGTTTTGACCTTATCAGTCGTCCGTTCAATCTCGCCCGCTCTTATTTGAGTTTTACTTATACTATGAGAGCAGCGGGCGCCAACACTTATTCAAGAATTTTTATGGACTGCCTTTCACAAATTAGCCAGATACAACTTCAGACCCGTAGCGGTGTTTATCTGTGCGACCTTAACCATCTTAGAATGGTAACTAAGATGCTCTGGAAACCAGAAATGAGTTTGAAGGATTTCCTTGACCTTCCTAACCACGGGGATGCTAGTGGATACGGATGTATGCTCCAAAAGTGTAATGCTAACGGCTTGATTAACATTAGTGCTACTGAAGCAATTAGAACTGCCTTTCGTGCTGCCACTGATGGTGCTAACGATGTTGCCGCCAGTACTCAGAATCTATTGCGTGAGCCAGTGATTTCTGCTCGTCGTCACGATGATGCTGCTTTGACGACTGGAGTTGGAGCACTATCCGCTGTAAATGTTAATTACAATGAGGCGAAGTATCTTGTGGGAAGTGGAGCGAATGCCGCTTTGGCCATTAATGTTAAAATTCCTTTGGGTATGATTATTAACACTATTTTCTCACTTGATAAGACTATTATGTTTCCAGAGATTTTGACTATGCGGATTGTGTGGGGTGCTACTGACAGAACCGGTTATACGGTGACGAATGGTGCGGCTACTGCTATTAGCACAGCAAATGTTGGTAGTGCTGCTATGGCTGTATCTGCTGATGTCACCAATCTTGCCTTGTTTCTTGCGGTTGAAACGAACCCTGATGTCATTCAATCAATTCAGCAGAAGATTGCTAGCCCCGAAGGCATGAACTTCAATATTGATTATCCCTATGTTTATAAGAATACTACACAAGCAAGCACAAGCCAAAACATTATTATGCGATTTGACAGAGGTCATGGGCGCCGTTTGAAGAAGATTTATCACTCTGTTTTTAACACAGAAGAAAGAAAGAACACAGCCTATGACAACGATAACCGCGCCGCCGCTAAGGTTGTCAATTTCTACACTACTCTGGATGGTTCCCGCCAGCAAGAATTCAACATTGACACAGCGAGCGAAGAAGACTATATGTATTTGAAGCCAAAGGTTGAGGGTTCGGCCTTGTTGAATAACGATGTGTATAAATACAATTGGTTCTGGGTTGATGCTTGGGATAATACCCGCCCGCTATGGAGCAAAGACCAAAATGAAATCAGCGGTTTAAGTCTTGATACTGAGCGACGATGGGAGTTTATTGCGACCACCGCGAATGCCGCCTACAACCACTACACCGTGGCCATTACTCAGCGGGAGGTACAGGTTAAGGCAAATATGATTACGATCTCATAGATATTTGAAAATCCACACTCTCATTCGTTTCACTCATTCTCGTGTGTTTTTCAAACATCGATGTTTAATAAAATATTTTTTTTTTAATGTTAATAATATAAGCATTTCGAGAATAAACGAAAGTGCGAAATATCTCAAACAAGTTTGAGATTGGAGTGAAATTCTCAAAATGCATCAACGAAATTTAATCGCACAAAATCCTGACGGCGAATTTATAAATGTCAGTGCTGGATATGATGGCAATATTGAAACTAATAATTCAAAAACCGCTTTTGGCGAAGCAGTAGTAGGTCAATTAACACCAGTATTACAAGAAATCTTTCCATATACCATTAATACTAGGATATGGACAAAAACAGAAACAAAATCGTCTGTGTCATTTTTGAATAATATGGCTGAATTGAAAACAACTGCTAATGCTACGGCAGATGCTGGATTAGTAAGTAAAAGGAGAATAAAATATAGAACTGGAATGGGTGTCCTCGCCCGCTTTACTGCTCTATGGACAACGGATGATACAAAAGATTACTATTCATTTATTGGAATAGGAAATGATCTCGTTGATGGATTTTATTTTTACAAAAATCAAGCAGGAATGAATATCGCACATTGTTTGGGAAATGCTGTAGATTATATTGACCAAGAAGACTGGGACGACCCATGCGATGGAAATTATGCTATGCCAGCCTTAGATTGGAGCAAAGGAAATGTATTTCAAATTCAATTTCAGTATTTAGGTTTTGGTGCTATTAAATTTTACATTGAAAATCCAATAACAGGATTATTTCAATTAGTTCATATGATTGAATATGCGAATGCTAATACTGGTGTAAGCCTGCGAAATACAACATTACCTTTTACGGCAGTCATGAGAAATGATGCAAAGACTGGAATACAAATTCTTAAAACGGCGAGTGCCAGTTTATTTATTGAGGGAACGAATACGATAAACACAAGTATAACAAACGAAGTGGAAGGAAGTAAAGCAGCAAACACCACTGAAAGTCCTATTATTAGTATAAGAAACAAAGCAACATTTGATGCTGGCGGTGCTAATTTAGCAAATTATTCAAATGTTTATCCCACTTTGATAAGTATTACGAATGAAGATACTAAGTCGAATGTCGTCAGAATGGTATTAAATGGAACACTAACTGGAGCGGGTTTTGCGGATGTTGATTCTAAGTATTCAATTGTAGATACTGACACAAAGGCGAGTGCTATCGCAAACGGAACAACAATTTTTAAACTATATGTTAATTCTCAATCAACTCAACAAATCAATCTTAGAAGTTATGATATATACCTATCACCGAGTGATGTATTGACTTTTACACAGAAGTCTGTCTCTGCTGGTGGAGGAGGAAATATCAATATTATTGCTAATTTTATTGAGGATCAGTGATACAGAAAAAAAACAATGAAGGTAATATGATATCAAAGATATTTTTTACCGCATCTTTGTTATTAAAATAAGGTTGTTGAACTAAATATTCAAGGTATGGTTTATCAATCTTAGCGACATCTTCAATTTTCATTTTTTTATACTTACCATATTGAAGAAAAATATCGGTTTCGTGTTGTTGTTCTTCTTTCTTTGCAATTTCTACCCCTACATTAGCCTTTATTTCAGTAATCCCCGTTTCTTTTAAATCTGCAGTCGTAAAAGGAGTGCTCGGCTCTTCGTCCAACACGTTTTCTAAAGGAATAACGACTTTCACATTATCATCTCTTGGTTTATATTGCTCATAGAAAGAAACAATGTCGGGTTTAGTCCATTTAATAGTGGGTTTCTTAACTTCGCTGTCAATGTTCCATTTTTCAATTTCATTCAAGTAGTCCTGCTTGGTGCTTAGGTCTGTCATTGATATATATATATATACTACAAAATAATTTTATTGTAAATATTTTTTTACTTCTGCCTTAATGTCGGTAAATTTCTCAAACCAAGGCTGGAGGATTACCCATTTCAAATATGGCTTATCAATGGTAGCGATATCTTGAATTTTTTTGCCTTTATACTTGCCAAACGGAAAAATATCGGTTGGCTTTCCTTCTCTACTTTTTTCAATAGCCTTTATTCGGTCTTGAATTACCTTTTGAATATCTTTCAATGTGAATGTTTCATTTTTGGTTTCAAGCGAAAGTTTTTCAAACTTCTCGCATAGTCTGGTGAGGGCTGACATTGGTATATATATAGACTGATAAAAATTTATTGAAAAAAATTAATTAATTATTTGGCAACTTTCAATATGCCTTTTTAAAATCCGTAAGGCAGTGTAGAGATATGATTATCTTTAATCGGCTGTATTACTCTTTTTGTGTAAGTAAAGGAGAATATCTTTTTCAAATGTTCGGAGGTAATCGTTTTGTCTTTTTTGTTCCTCGTAATTTTGCTGTGGTTGTGTATTGCTACATTTCCATTCTCAGCCACATTCTTTGCTATGTGCTTTTCTCCTTCTGTCTCCAATAATGCTTCTAATTCCTCATATGCTTTCTTTGATAGTTCTTCGTCCTTTATTCCCAGACCATTGCTTATCACACTAAACATATTTACCAAGTTCAGTTTCCTGCAGGTGTCGTAGTTCATAGAAAAGCCTTTCAGTTTCATTTTTGTTGTGCCGTCGTTTAGTATGTAGCCGTAGGACTTTGGCCCCGAGCCCACAAATGTAGTTATCCTTCTGCTTACTTTTGTCTTTTTGTCTATTAGTTCGTCTGTCCATTGTCCCAATAAGTCCCCTGTCTGTATTGTTGTCTGTCCTTGTTTTTCATCAACTGAATATATTATGCTGTCTGTGTCGTGATATAATACCCTATCTCCCAATCTATCCATCATATCATACAATCTCATTTGTGCGTGTGCTGTTGTGAATAAAGCCACACATATGTTTGTGTTGTAAGGGTCTGACACTTTTTCGGCGTGTAGATTGTAGGATAGTTCAAGGCATTCTTTATTTATCATATTGATTGAGATTTCGTTTATGTCTTTGTCATTTAGTATTTTGTATAATTCTGCCTCACTCCTGACTATTGTCGTCTGTGTCTTGTTGCTTTGTTGTCCAAACTTTCCCCACAGAGAATTCAGACATAGTTTTGCGACTGCCCTCCTTCCTTCATTCTTTTCTATTTTGCTTTTGTCCAACTTAATACCCATCTTTTCCTCATAGTCTTTTATGTAATTGTCTTTTTGTTCCTCTGTTTCCACATTTGACGGGTAGCCACTTGCCTCTTGCTTTACTTGTAGAAAGGTTTTTATGTAGTCTTTGAATAGTGTTGTTGTCTGTTGTTCCCAGTGCCACACCTCATAAACTTTAATGATATTATAACCTTTTTCCATTGCTTTATAAATGAGTGGTGTTGCCCAAGTGCCTGCTAATACCCTCTCTGTGTCGTCGTGCTCGCATTTGTCTTGTAGGTTTTCCTTTCCACACTTATTGCATAAATAATACATCATCTTTCCTCTATCTTGACAGGGTAGGACTGGGTGAATTAGTCCCCTTGGCGGTAGCATTTTAACTTTGGCTAATCCAAATGCTGTCTTTTGCTTTATCATTTGTAATGCTTGTGTATTTTTGATTACTTTATGATGTCCGAGAGGGTAGGGGTCATAAAACATAACAGACGGATAGAGGGAGCATATGTCTATGTATTTGGCGTATTGTTGTTCATTCATAGCCCTCCAATATAAAGATAGAGCATTTGTCCTTCCCCCAAACATTGCGTGTCGTGGGTTGATTGTCTCTTGCTCCATTAATGTCTCTTCTATGTTCCTTTTGAATTCCTGCCTTACTCGTATTCTGTTCCACTTACAACCCCATATTGTTATTAAATTATTCACTTCCTCGTGTTGCTTTATTAAAGTTTCCCGTCGTTTTGTTTCCTTGTATAATTGTCCAAATGTCTTATTAACAGATTGCTCTTTATTCATTTGATTGCCGTCATAACACTCAGGACATCCGTGCCAGTAGCACCCATGAAACTCATATGCTGTTTTTGTCTGTGGGTCATATCCGTCTAAGTATGCCTTACCTCCGCCTTTTAAATGTATCATTTTTTCTTTTCCATTTAATCCGTGATGTATGTTTGTATTGTCTTTCTTCTCTCGGTATGATAGCCACTCCACACACATACGGCTCGTTTTCGCTTTGTCTGTTCTGTGTGTTGGTATGACTGCTATGCTATCTGTCGGCATATAGATTGCTTTATATAACGCCATACAGGTAGATGCGATAGTTGTGTATTGCAATGGGTCTATGCCAAATTCTAGAAAGCTCTCTCTAAATTTCATACACCCCCTTCTCAATATATCCACATCACTATGACAATATGCTTCCATTTCTTTTTTAAAATCAAACACTTTGTCCTTTTGTTCTTCATACCATTTCAGAAATTCTTGTCGTTTATGTTTTAAAAATGTGTTGTAGCCGTAATAGTCCTTATCTGGTATTGCCCCTACATAATTTTGATTTGCCTCAGTATTGAAGAAATGTGGGAAAAATCCTTTCTTTAATTCATCTAAACCAAAAGTCTCAGGGAAATCGGACAGGGGCATAGTTAGGAAAGATAGACTATCAATAAATCTAATCTTGCCTACAGCCATCATCATAATCTTTCCCCCTTGATATATGATAAATGGTGAAATGCCTTTTTCAATCAACCACTTAAGCACAAACTGACAATCATAACCCCTCGCATTATGTGCTATGAATGTGAAGTCCTTGTGTTGATTGCCAAATGCCCAATTACAAAACTCTTCTATGCTTTTGTGTATCATGGGTGTGCTGTCTGTGAAATACTGACTCTCTGAATGGTTAATGATATGTGTGCCTGTCTCTTGTGTTGCCTCAAAGTCAAAGAACACATATTTATCAGAGGGCTTATGTATTTCTTTTTGTTTCATATTACACCTATGCTCAAATGGTTGGAGGATTTTACAATTTTTACATTTGTCATAACCACACTTATGTTCGCCTGTGAATGTCTTAGAGCAGTTAAGACATTTCTTTTTGTTGTCGCATGTGGTGGCTCTGTGATTGTTGAAGCATTCATCATTCGGAAATTTACGATTACATTTTTCGCATTGTTTCCATTTTGTTATGTTGTTATACCCCTTACATCCATCCGTAAGGCATATATTACATTTCGCCACACAGGAATGATTATGCTCATAACCCTTCATACACTGCTCGCAAAAGTTTCGTTTTGATAGGAATGCCTTCATGCTAACTATGGTGTCGTAATGATTTTTGGTTTTGAGTATGTATATGTGTTTGTATGGTTGCTCCTTTTCATCTTTGAATTCGGTTTTATATATTATCTTGTCTGGATGTTCAACAATTACTATGTTGTATTTTATATGACTAGCAAACACATCTACCTCAGAAAGACCACATAAATCTTTTATGACACCGGCCTCCTCATGTAATGTATTTGCCAGTTCGTCCTGTATCCTGCGACCCTTCCTTATTTGTTCGTATTTGTTGTGTTTCTCTATCTTGGCAGTTGCCACAACGATAGCCCTTGCAAGACATATGTTGTCGTCATTGTTTATTTGTATCACTCCTTTCTTTTTGTAAATGTCCTCCTGTGTTATTGCTTTCAATCTAGCCCCTCCCTCTGGCATCCTTACTCCCATAAAATTGAAATCAATCAACTCCATAGTTGCTCCTTCTTTGTCCATCCACACTTCGTCGTTTGATTGTAAAATTTTTGTAAGTCTTTCTAATATGTCTTGTAAGTCAAAGTCTTTTACTTTTACAAGAGAATTTCTTGTTTGAACATTCCACGATTCAGGAATAGCCGATATCCTTACTTGTATTTTGTCGTTTGAATTATATAAAGACTTAAAATCATCCACGATTGAACCTATCATTTTTATAATATCTTCCAACGAAAACTTTTTAATCTTTTGAGAAAAGTTTTTATTGATTTTTACATTATACAATGACTGCCCCACTGGTAAATCGTGTTTCATGTCTTGTCGTATTAATTTATATCCATTGAAGTCAATGACATTTGGTTCTTCCCTTTTCCTCTCTTTTATTTCCCTTTGTTTTCTGTCTGGCATTACATAATGCTCAGGGTTTGGTAGTGTCCCTCTTGGTGTTGTTATATCATAAAACCTCTTGCCGTTTGGTTTTTTTACATAGAGTTTGTTTTGCCGTATTTGGTATTGTATGCCCTGTTCTGTGAGTTTGTCAAGGCTCCAAGTTTGCCCCCCGTAGTCTATGCTTGACATGTTATATTAGGGTTTTGATTTTTCAAAAATAAAATAAATATATCTATATAGGTATATATATTTTATCTATATATAAATAGATATTATATCCTTAATATAAAATTTATATCGTTTTTCATAGGGCGATATTTAGTCCTTCAACGAGCCTCTGGAGTTGCTTCATCCTTGCGATGTCAACCTTCTCCTTTTCCCTTTTCTCCTTTGCTTTCTTCAATATAACCTCCTTGTTCTTGTTGTAGTATTCCTTAGCCCTCTGCTGTGCTTTCTCTTTGTTTTTTATATTATAAATTCTCATTCGTTCTGAATTCCTTTGCCTGATTTCTTCGTCTGTAAATACTTTGGTTCTACCCATCGTGTGTTTTTGTTTTTGAATTTTCAAAACAATAATAGTATTTATATATATAATATAATTTTTCATTTCTTTAAATAATATTTATTCTTTTATTTACAAACTTTCAATACAGAGCACTTTTTTTTTTTGGAAAAAAGATAAGGGGGTTCAGGACACCGAGAAAGAATAAGAAAAGTGGGATAACGAAGCCTTGTATTAATAGTTTGTGAAAAAGTGCGATTTTCTAGTTTTGCTAGTTTTGGCTGATTAATAGGAGAGCGAAATATGGCGAAATGGGCTAAATTTATACATATAAATATAAAGATAAGTGTCCTATAGTGGTACCTATAGTAGTGATATGAGGCAGCTTTCTACCGAAATAGACCTCATATCGAGGTTTCCCTTCCTTATACGGAACAGCATTAATGATAAACACTGCATGCAATGCAGCAAACCCCATGAATTGGTATGGCACGCACCTCGCCACCATGATAGCCCTTGCAATTCGGAACACCTGCTTAAGCCAGGACTCCGCGATAGCGTTTTTGATGGGATCGTATTTTCCACGCATAGGCAGGACACCATGGGTTCGTAAATGCTCCTTGAGGGCATTAGAGATCCATTCTCTATCCGACCGAAACTGCTTTAGTTTATTCCCCGCATGAGTCCTCCCTAACGCCATAACGTACGACAGATGCCCCACGCAATTCGCAGCCGTTCTTTCCTTCAACAGGAACGCAAACAGGCATCGCGTAACATCATCCACGAAGAGCAGTAAGTAGTTAAAGCCCCCATAGACCGGTTGAGGAAACTTGCCGGTGTTGTCGCCGCTCAATTCCTCTCCCGCCCGGGTCATAACTGTCAGATGTGCACCCGCGTACGACTGTTTGAATGTTGAGTGAGTAAGCCTGCATACCACGCACTTCCCCAGCCGCCCAGAGCCCGCGAGACCCCCAGCATCCACCACCACCCAATCAGTTTCATGTGCTTTGAGCAATGCCGCCGTCGGCTTCGGGCCAATATGACCATAGAGATCATGTAGCAAGGCCCCACTCACCTTGAACTGTGCTTGCTGACGCTTAGGAGGTCCCGAGTAGAGCAGCGTCCCACCACCGGCACCTTTCGCAGGTAAGAATCGATATCGAAGGCTATCCCTTTGCAGTTCACCCACCATGATCCGATCCTCATCCGGAATGCAGGTACACTGACGCCTGGAGATAAAGAAGCCGTCACCCTGAAGGTGTGTCGAGTAGCCCTTGCTTTGCAGCCGCCCCGCCGACACAAGCCCCACATTAATGTCCGGTGTCACGTAGGTCGGGTCCAGTCTCAAGAACGAGTCCCCTTCTACCCGGTTACGACCCCCAACGACGGCCACGCCATGCTAGTTCAGCCGACGTCGCCCACCAAGCCCATCGACTTCTACAGGTAAATCATTCTTGACTGAGGAGACAAGGTATGAGTTGCTGGGCACATGATCGTGCGTAGCGGCACTATCAAGACACCAATCCACGCAGGTCGGCTCAGGTACACAACGACAGTTGTAAATCTTCCGAGCCGGAACACCCACTAGCTGACGGGCAACGGTACTTGCCGGAATAAAAGGTTATTAAGCGCAGAGGGTGGGCAATGCCGTGAGGCGATTGATCACTTCTATATTCAATAACTAGTCAATACTAGCGTCCCAGTATTACTAATCCGTTATTATTGTCCAAGTGTTACAGTTCACTTATGCAGTGTGGTTACCTTTTAATTCTGAGGTACAGACTGTGCTGCTTGAGCACCCTAGCTACGACACCTATCCGTTCCATCTATGCTATCCGTTCTACAATTGACTGGCCTACATAAGTCCCGACGGGGACAATGCCTTATTCTTGATGATTCAAGAATGTCTAGACAAGATGTATTGTACAACTCAAGTAAACAAGTATGCAAAAATGGTATTACATAGGTAATTAGCAAGGAGGGCCGGTCGAGAATAAGTTTACGTGAATTTGCCAATGAAGACAAATTAGGTAACGGATATTCCCGGTAACGGTATATCTCCGACGCTCCCCCTCAAAGAACGTAAACTAATCCGCCTTGACTGCTTAGTAATAATATGGTTTATTATTAAGTCCGCACCAAGGACCTTATGATCATAAATGAATTAACATGCCTATGCCCTATCACTCACGTTGGCGGTGAAAGGCCAGACCCAAAGAAGGTTATTACTTACCCTCACTCTCTCTGAGAAATAGAGTCAGAAGTGGCTACCCCACTTACCGCGGCATGCGTTATTATATCAATGAGATTACATGCAATGCTGGCGTCCCACGGTAAAGCAAGGCCTCTCTGACGAGAAGACGATTAACAACTACTCTCACCTAACCTCTCAAATTGAAAAAGGTAAAAGTTGAGCCCATCCCGGCTGAAACTTGAAGTATGATCATGCATCGGAAAATAACATAACATATAATCAAAAAAATAATAAGTCAACAAGTCGACTTAGTAAATGTTGATCCGTTAATACGATTTAAGGTGAAATTTAATGATTTATCTATCCCTAATGCTTATATGATAAACATAATGTCCATATATATGAAGTATAGATATGGACATCACATAGTAACATATAAAATGTGGCATTAAATAATATAATAAAGGTTATGAAGGCAAATGCATATAAAATATACAATATGAAATATAATCATGCCAAATTAACGCAGTAGTTATATAATATCGAGATATAAAAGGAAATACAATTTATTTGATAAAAATATATATGCGTGTAAGAGCAAAAATAAAAAGGTCAGCATTTCCCCGGCAAGGGGTACCTATCAAAAAAAAATATATGTAAAATATTAGATGTCGAGCGGTTAATGCTGGCTGATCCCGCGGATTTCATTGCCCTCAGGATCCCGAACTCGCCTCGATCGAATCCTGCTCGAACATTTGCGTCGGGGCCCGAATCCTCCGGACTTTGCCTTGAGTTCTTGGCCCGTCCCATGCTCTGCTACCTAAAGTTCCTATCAACGGAAAAAGGGGTAGCGCACGGCAAAGACACACCAAAAGCACAAATAAACATGGTGACAAGTCCTAGCGAGCTACAAGAATGCTTTTGGACACAAAATCCTTAAGAGCCTGAGGCTACTTAACGACTTTGGGTCCAGAAGCACTAAGTCGTTCGATGACGCAGCCCACTTCCGAGTCGGCTGATCCAGGCGCCAAAACGCAACCTATAAAGCTGGGTATATAACAAATAGCGAGGTTGACCCTCATATTACGTAAAGCGATACCGACATTGAGTATTGGGACTCATTTCCGGTCAATACTCCAATGACTTGGTCATTTTCGGTTAAAACCCCTACTAAGGCTATGTCTATCTTAATCGTCCGAAAGCGCCATCTTTCTAAGCGCGTCCAAATCCAATTTGGGGCAGAACGCGTCCAACAACATGTCTGCTTGATCCTTGGGCAAATACTTAGTCAAAACATCCCCTAACTGACCTTTAGTACCTATCTTCCTAAATAAAGCTATGCCTTCCTGTTCTGGCTCATGTAGGTAGTGTTCCTCCAAAGGCAAGTGTTTCGTGCGTGGTCCGGCTAACCCGCGTTGTGAGGCTAGTATGGTTTGTGCGTTATCCTCGTAAACGTCGAATGGTTTGGGCTCCGGAATGCCTAATTCACTTCGCATGTTGCGAATGCCATAGCTTCCCTTAGTGCCTCGTTCGCAGCAAACATTTCCTCCTCATTCGATGAAAGGGCAACTTTCGACTGCCGTTTAGACAGCCAACCCACGGGATCCCCTCCTACTAAGACTACATACCCAGTACGAGATTTACCCGTCTTTAAACAAACCCCGTGAGCCGCATCGGGCCAAACTGTCATGGGTCCAATAGGTCCTGCCTTCCCTCCCGTACTAAGTTCTGTTTTACTGAACCTAAGTACTCTATCATTCTTCAGATATCGGATTATCTTCCCTAGCTTGGAATAAGTCTTCCCCACGTCTATCGTCTGCAATACGCTTGCAGAATTGAGGGCTTCCTCAATATCCGGCCTAGTCATCTTGGCCAAAAAGAGCAAACTCCCAACTATCTGTGGAATGGAGAACTGTCTAAGTCTAGCTTGCGCGTCCATTGGCATAGGGTCAGTTTTTGATCCTGGAGTTGCGCTGGGCTTGCAGTGTTCATACCCGTAAAATTTCACAACTTTCCGAGCGTAACTTCGCTGACTTAGGATAATTCCGACTTCGTCTGAATAATTTCCATCCCCTTGAATTCTTTTGCAAACCCGAGTCTTTTGATGGGAAGGTTCATCTCAAGTTTCTCGCAAAATCTGTCATAGGCTTGCCTATTAGGAGCCACGAAAATGAGATCATCTACATGGAAGACGCCTACTATTCCATCCCCTATCTTCACTCCTTTCTCCATAAACATACATGGGTCAGATTGGAGTGTTAGAAACCCTTTTAGAAGCCCGGAAAATATATCATACCACCGCTTCCCCGCCTGGGGAGCGCCGTATAATGCTTTGACGACCTTCCATATCTTTCCTACTCTCCCTAACGTGGATGCACCGTGTGGTGGGCGAGCATATATGGCGTCAATCATGTCGGCATTAAGATATGCGTTTTTAAAGTCTACCCCGTAAGTCTCCTACCATAGCTAACTGTCAACTTGCAAAGCAGCAAAACTGATCTGTGGTTGGCGCATGGCACGTATAACCGTTCAGGATTATAACTTATACCCGGTTACAACTGGTCTCCCCTTAAGGATAAACGTGACTTGACGAATCGAAGTCCATCTTGGTCAGTTTTAACCTTATGCACCCAAGTTAATCCCACTATCTTAACTCCGGCTTTCCTAGCCTCGCTTTCGTCTACCCATTGGTAGGTCTTAAACTCCGCTATAGAACGTAGCTCTCTATCTATCCCTGCCTGTAGATCTTTGAGTGTCATACCCTCTATGGCTAAGTCTGGCGGCAAATGTATGTAGAACATCCACTCACTCGCTTCGTCATGTGAAATGCAATCATCCATGTCAATCATAGCAGTAACATGATGTGTAGATGTGCGGTGTCGATCTTCTTGCTTTCTCACTCTTTTTCCGCTGACTATGTTCGCTTCTGTTATCCTGTCGCTCTGTTCCCATGTAACTCCCTTGGTTGGGGCCTTACCCTCTACATACTGTGATGGGGTGTCATGTTGCGCGTTTGGGCTGTTCATATCTGCTGGCAAGGGCCCTATACTCATGCGCTCATCTATTTGCTCCCCCTGGACTGCATCAACCTCTTGAGGTTCATGTTCAGTCTTTAGCTTGGCCTCTACCTTATCCTCTACCTCCCTGTCTACGTGCGGTGTAGTGGTAGGACTGTGAGGGAATGGTGCAACTGGACTATCAGTGGAACTGGGTTCTAAGTGTTCTAAATCGGCTACCTGGCTAGTTCCTATGGCTATCCCGGTGTCTGAGAACCCCTGTGTTTTGCTGTGGTCTAATTCATCGCTGAATTCTGGCTGTGTGTCTATCTCCCCCTCAGTTGCATCTTCCCATGCTACCTGAGGTTCTATCGACTCACCTACCCTACTAAGATCAAAACGGACATTTCTAACGCCTGACAAGACTTTCTGTCCATCCCAAACTCTGTATAAATTGCGATGCATATCGTATCCTACTAACTTTACTAACTTACCGGGTATGGATCCTTTACCATTGACCTTTCCTATGTGCATCACTCCCATGCACCCAATTGGACGTAATTGGTGCAATGGTGGTGCACGTTTGAAGAGTAATTGGTAAGGCGACGTGCCCTTATGTTGTCCTTTAGTTATAGGCAATATATTATATAGCACTGTGGCTGTATGTTCCATTTCTGCCCAAAAGTTGGGCGGAAATCGAGCATGCTGCCTAAGTGCGCGAGCAGGCCCCCCCGTCACCCCGTTTATTCTCTCAGCTCTCGCATTACCATCTTTATCAGCCGTGGCTGCATCTTTCCATATAATATCGCTATATTTCTCACTGATCTCTCTTGGTGCCGTGAATTCCTGGTCGCAAACTACAACTTTAACTTTACTCTCTGTCTGTCTCTCAATAAACGCTATCGCTTTATGTATGCAAGATATAAATTCATTTTTATATCTTAAGTAGAAATCAAGAGCATAACCCGAGAAATCGTCCATAACCGTGAATTTATACCTTCTTCCTTCCCGTGACATGACTCTCCACGGGCCTTGCGTGTCACAATGCAACATCTCTCCCACTCTCTGCTCGAGGCAAATGATTGGAAGCAAATCGAGGCAACACGCTGGCTTTGGCAATCATGCATGGCTCACACATTCTACATTCTTCTTTTGCACTCTCTACACTACCATCTCTACCTACTAGCTTAATGCCTACGGCGTCTGCTAAAGCTTTAGTCCTCTCCCAGCTTACATGTCCCGCCATAGCATGCACTATACTAACAGGCAGCACTCTCACTCTCTTGACAGTAGAAGGGTACTTAACAAACAGAACAGCATTCTTTATTATTAGTTTAGATGAATTAATACTCACTTTACTCTCTTTTGCTGTTACTATTGTCCCTTTATTGTCTGAGAGTGTAAATTTTATGCTTGGGTTCTCCCACCCTGTTGCCCCGCCTCCCTCTCTCTCTCAGGCGCACCCTTAGGTGTGAAACGACACTTAGGATCTAACTTACTATCCTTATGGCTATCCCATCTGTATAGCAAGGCTTTAGTTATCCTCCCTCTGACAAGTATGTCCTTTTCCTTCACAGGCAGTGCCCCCTTCAAGATGAACATCTGTCCATTTTGATGGAGCACTGCTCTGTGATGGAAATGGTCCATCGGGCCAGTGGGGGCAACGTTGATTGGCATGAGTGGATCGTAGTAGGCACTCTTGCAAATTTTATGCATGCGCCCCTCTCCATCTACTCTAGCTACACACATCAACCCTGCCTCTCCTATTACTCTCGTCCCATTCCCTGTACTGAATGTTACCTTACTGATCTTCTTCAGCTCTTTCATCATCGTGTCGTCGTGACAGACATACTGAGTCGCACCGCTATCTTAATACACATGCTTGCTCTTTACTAGCTTACTGTGTGCCAAGACTGTGGTGGAGTCTTGTTTCTTCTTCGATTTGTTTTTCTTGTCTTTCTTCTTCTTCTTCTTCAACTTCTTCTTCTTTCTTTTCTTTTTTGACTGTTCTTCTTCCTCAGACTCTGAGAACTCAGACGGCTCTGATGGCATAAGCTCAGGGACGTCATCAGAGTCGTCTGGGTCATAGTCTCTATCAGGCATTCCAGTCTGAATCTGTCCTTTCAGTTCTTCTTGCAGGTTAGTTATAACTTCTCTTACCTGTCTGTCCAACTGACTGATTCTCTCTCTAGACGCACCTGTGATCAGTTCCTGAGGAACTGTCACCTCAACAAACCTACCTGTGGGATCTAGTCTAACCTCTATCCCATCATCGTTCAGTGTGTTGGGTGTGTCAGGTGTAGTTAGAGTGAAATGCTTGTTGTCGTGTTGGGTGGAGTATGGGCTAGTGGTATGTCTTGTGTTGTGAGTCACAGTCACTAGCTCAATAGCTCTCATCACATCAGTCAAGTATTCGTCTATCTTTCCTCCTACCTCGATCACTCTCCTCTCATCCCATACTCCCCCTGATCTTTTCAACTCACTAGCTATCTCTCCAACTGTCTGCATGTCAATCCTTGAGACTAGTCTGTAAGGTGAGATGACAGATGGTGGTATGATGGTGGAAGTGGAGGAGGGGGTGCTTACCGGTTCCTCTTCCTCAGGGACGCTGAGGGCAGACCTGTTGCGTGGAGACGCAGCGTCAAAACTTGAATAGGTCGGTCTGGGAAGTTCCCGGGGCGCCGCGACCGGTCTGTGGGAGGTCCACCTACAAACCTCCAAGTGTGTTTAGTGTAGCTGAGGAGGTAGGATTAGCAACCCAAGGAGGGGGTTGATAATTCCAGTCCTCTCCTTCAGCTACACAGCGTAAATTACCGAACATATCGAGAAATTCTTTCGCTATTTCCCGTAACTTTTTCTCGTTTGGATAATTAACCACTGCTGGTGGTCTGTCTGTTGCAGCCTGCTCTAAGTCTATGAACGGAAAAAAAAAGCACTCTGTTTTGCATGATAGTCACAAAAGTCTTCATAGTTTAGCCTATCTGCCATTCTTTGAGGTGACCCGAACAGATGGGCCCCTAAACGAACTTTGCAAGGTTTACCCCGTGAAGTTTTCCCGCAGCATTGCTTGTTGCACGAAAGTTTCTCGGGCTGTTTATCCTTGTTTGTTGTTTTGGGTGCTTTGGTTGTTTGTGGAACTGGTTGAGTGATTTTCTTCTCTCGTTCTCTCATTGTTGGTTGGTGTGGTGGACGTGGAGTGTTGGTCAGTGCAGGTGCAGCTGCAACTATCTCCCTACCTACCAATGTTTTTGTGACAATCCTGTCTTGGTTTGGTGTTGGTTTTTGTTTGTTTTTGTTCTCTCTCTGTGGGGGTGGAGGCATGAGCAGTGATGGCACCGCAGCAATAGGTGTAGGCAGTGAATGCAATGAAATAGTTCTCACCACATTCGCCCTCTCTACTCCTTGCACGGGTGTACGAGATTTTGTTTCGATGTTGCGAGTTGATGATGTGGGGGCAGGCAATAGTATGATAGGAGGTGGAGCGGGTGTATCACCATCTTCTTCACTCTCCTCAACATCCTCACCACCAACACCATGCAAAACAAACACAGTTCCCTCAAACAAATCAACATCTTCCTCTTCACCTTGCTCTTCCTCTCCCACTCCCTCTAGATCATCCACTTGATCTATATCTACGTCTTCTAGTACGGTAACTCTATCATCATCCGGACTAACTCTCCCGTTATCCTCACCCTGTGCTGACACCATTGTCTTCGCACGAGGACATTGAGCACGATTGTGCTTTTTGCCCTTGCACCGTGTGCAAGGCAACTTTGGGCACGTCGCGCGCCAATGGTCCTTTGCCCCACACTTGTAGCAACCACCCTTCTCTTCCTCACCCTCGCTCTCTTTAGCTACAAACGTACCTTGTGCCGGTCTGCGAATGAATGTGGTTGTGTTGGGTTTGTGTGTCATTTGCCTAGTCTGGTTTACCCGAGATTCCGGACCAGAATTCAAACAAAAATTTTGCCAGACTTGGCGTATGACTCTCTCCACCTCACGGTGGTTCAGTCAGTCTTCGCGACCGAGTTAGTATACCATAGTATCCAACCCCGCGAAAACTTCATTAAGAGAAAAGAAGAAAAGAATTCGTCAGGAATTTTACCTCCGTAGTCGCGCTGAATGCACTCTTCAAGATACCTATTTCTATCCAGCCACAACTCAATGTCCCCTCTTGGGTAGGATGAAATAAAACAAGCATACGTTTTATCATTCCTGCTGCGTTGGCACCCCCATACCGGCGCTTAACAAGCACCATCATGCGTATAGGGTTGCCATCCGAGACAGTCATGCATAAAGCTTTGAGTGTTGGATGCTTGAAGGCAACGGAAACATAAAGGCTTAGCTTTCGCATCGCCTTTGCGTGTTCCTTGCGTTCTTTTAGTCTACGTCTTCTCGATCTTCTTTCTTTCTTTGACTTACTTCGTTCTTTCGGTCGCATGCGTGCATCTTGGCTCTCTTTTGGTATAGAGGCCTCAGCGTCTGATGATGTTGCAAGTGTCTTAAGTTCTGTACGAGCTGCTGAGTCACTGTTGCTAGTGTCTGACTCTGTACTGTACTGTTCATATACACTAAATGCAGACTCATCCCATGGGTATTTCTCTTCAGCTTTCTCTGGATGCTTTGCAATGAAACTAACTATGTCTCCTAGCTGTGAGCTCTCAGAGGTCGCTACCATCTTAAACGTGAACTCCCAAGTTTTATATCGGTCTTCAAAGACCTGCTCAAGCTCAGGAATGCTGTTTGTATCGCTCTTCTTGCCCGTCTTCTCGCGAACAAGGCTCATTAACCGACATAGTTGTAAATCTTCCGAGCCGGAACACCCACTAGCTGACGGGCAACTGTACTTGCCGGAATAAAAGGTTATTAAGCGCAGAGGGTGGGCAATGCCGTGAGGCGATTGATCACTTCTATATTCAATAACTAGTCAATACTAGCGTCCCAGTATTACTAATCCGTTATTATTGTCCAAGTGTTTACAGTTCACTTATGCAGTGTGGTTACCTTTTAATTCTGAGGTACAGACTGTGCTGCTTGAGCACCCTGGCTACGACACCTATCCGTTCCATCTATGCTATCCGTTCTACAATTGACTGGCCTACATAAGTCCCGACGGGGACAATGCCTTATTCTTGATGATTCAAGAATGTCTAGACAAGATGTATTGTACAACTCAAGTAAACAAGTATGCAAAAATGGTATTACATAGGTAATTAGCAAGGAGGGCCGGTCGAGAATAAGTTTACGTGAATTTGCCAATGAAGACAAATTAGGTAACGGATATTCCCGGTAACGGTATATCTCCGACGCACAATCCCATACCCACCGGCCACATAGAGAGACGAGCCGCTTGCATTCCCATTGCCGGAGCCCAATGACACCATTCACGTCCTCAGGTTGCCGGAGCCAGCCCTTCCGCTTGAACAACGAGCCCAGAGACCGTGTACGTCCCACCAGCGCCCACATCCCGATCTTGAGAGACCACACCCACAGCAGTGTACCGTTCCCCCGCGCTCCTCCCATCCTCGTCCCCCAGAACGCCCGTGACCGTAAACTCGACCCCAGACGAGCTAGACGAACTAGACGCCCCTTCCCTCGATCGATAAGGAACCAGTCGCGGCAGCGGACGAGGCAGAGTATGGGGCCTCTCACCAACCCCAGCCTCAACAGGTCTAACCGGTATAATTGACGGAACGTAGCCCATCGGGGCACACACCTGCAGTCGCTGAAAGCGAGCCATCACCCTCCGGTAGTCTTGGATATCGATGAAGTCCAAGGACACGGTCCAGGCATGCCCGCCGGTAGCCTCCCCGAAGGTAGCAACGCCCGTCCATACGATTCGTCCTTAGCCCTCCGAAGGTAGGCAAGTAGCACATCCAATTCCGGACACGGCGGCTCCACCCGCCCGTCAACCCCGATGCCATAATACCCTAGATGGTTCTCCATCTCCATCCAGGGTATCATGGCATCATGGACATCCATGGGTCGGTACAGGGCATTACCTTGTCCAATGACCATCCTCCGGAAGTAATCCTCCAACGCCACGAAGCGAGGGTCACCCTCTAGTCGTTGCCCCTCAGCATCCTCCCGTCCAAGTACCACCGTTGACGCAGTCGACCAAGTGCGCTTAGCTTCACCCCCCAACCCGAGCACCACCGTCGATGCAGTTCAGTCGGTATGGTTAGCCACACCATGAACGCCAGCGCCATGTTCGCCAGACGAAGTCGGCCCAACCCGAATTTGATGGTCTTCCTCATCGTTCCCGTCGTCGGTTCCGGACCCCAGTGACTGCACCGGCCCAATATCACCCTCCATCGGAAGACGTGCGAGGTACGGACCCCCACATCTAAAACGGATTAATCGATGCCACAAAAGCGCAGCCACCCTATGCGAATGTATCGTCAAGCCAATCCCAGCACGATTCCGCTCAAGTTCATTCCGCATAAGCTGAGCTCGGGCCGTACTCGAACAAGCAACAGTACAGTAATACCGGTGCTTCGGTTGATCCAGCCTCCGACACTCCTCATCGCAGTAGTAGACCACACGACAGTTGCCACAAGTTATCCCCTCCCTCGGGTACCTTCCACATCGTTCGCACTGCCTTGCCGGTGCACCCCCAGTCCTATGAGCCCTTTCACACTGGTCGCAGTCGAACTCCCACCATCTTCGTTCCAGGTAACAACATAAGAGATAGTTCTGCCAGTAAAACATCTCATACGCGTTAGCATGGTTAAACGCTCGATGCACTTGCACTGCAGAAAACACTAGCCTCGGAGCTCCCTGGTCCCTCGTCAGCATATGCTCATGTACCCAATGCTCCTCCGGAGGCATGCGACTGACCACCCCCTCGTAGTAGGCGACAGGATCAAGCTCGTAGTAGGTAACCACATCACCCGGCCGCCCCCCCAACACAGCGTGGGTAATCTCCCGCTCCACTTTAACCCACACATCGCCATCGTACCAGCCCAAGTTTTGCTCTGGTTCGTAGGCCCTTCGTGCCCGGCAGGAGACCGCGAACGTTCGAGGCCCCCAGAGAACGACGACGAAGCCCCACCAGCCTCCCGCGAAGAAGTGAACGTAGACGAAGACGAAGCCGCCATCACCGACGAATGCCCTCGCTCCGATGCAATCGCAAGCCCCCCTCCCGTCCCAGACGAACCAGCCGAAGACAGATCACCCCCAGGAGCCCTCAAACGCCCCTCCATGTCCCCACCAGTCATAGCTTCCCCTGCTTGAGGTGCAGACCCAGGTTGAGCTTGCTGCAAGCGATCAGGACCAAACCTTTCCATGTACTCATCGTAGCGCTGCTTAGCCTGCGCCTGGCGAATGTAAGTGTTACCATGATAGGTACAAAAGTGCCTATTTATCTCTGGTATATAAACAGCATAACGTTGAACCCGCAGACACCTGCGGTCCCCACTCGTGAGAGCCGAGCATTGGTTGCCCTCCCCACCCCGCACTCCTGGGTCATCCACCCAACGCATGCGAATCTTCTCATCGCCCTGTTGAACGAAGCTGTACACACCCGGTCCCCTTGAACCCCCTTCAGAGTCAGTAGTCCCCGACAGCATGTAGAGCGACGACCCATTGTCATAGCCAGGCGAGTAGTTCAGGAATGGATCCATATCATAAGTAGCCTCCACCATGCCAGTAGCCGCATGTAGCGACGCAGGCTTCGAGTCCATAGGCTTGCTCTTGTCCCTAGCCACACGCTTTAGCAGGAACGCAAACTTCTGCTTGAGTTCTGGGCAATCCTTCCCCTTGTGAGACCTATGGGGCCGGATTTTTCTGGTAGAAGCACGGACTCGTGCACTCGAAAAACCGATGGCGGGGACTGCAGTTACCACAGGCAAAGCAACACCTGCCCTTGCCCTGGTCCTTCTGACCATCCCGTTGCGAACCATCGCCCCGGCCACCACATTCACCTTTGCCCCATAGCCCCTTTCTTTTGCCATTACCCTTGCCATTACCCTTGCCATCACCCTTGCCATCGTTGCGATAACCACCAGCCTTCTGCTGGCCGTAGACGTCGGCAAACGTCACGAACAACGAGCCGTCCCCTGACTGCTTCTGCCTCGAACCCCCCCGGGCATCTCCTTGAGGAAATTGACACGAAAGGCGTCGAATGTTAGTCCCACAGTACGCATCTGCGTACGGTAGAACTCCTCCCAGGACTTCACCCCAGACAGAGCATTAAGCAAGATGCCCAGACGAGTCATGGGTCCAATTGCGTCGCCCCCATCAGCATGAAGACGATCACACCTCCTCACGAACTCCGTGAGCTGAGAAGGAAAGTCCTTCTGCAGATCGAAGCGGAAGTTCGTCAATAAGCACTGCTCGGCAAGCAACTCCTCCTGAGTGCTGCCACAATAGCGTTGGGATAGACACTCCACCAAGTCGTAGGGATCCATCGGTCTCTGTTCAGACAGAGGCCTGGCCAGCAACTTAGCCGGCCCCGACAGGCACAGATAAATGAAGGAGAAGACCTCCTGTCTCGCCCGCATCACTGCATCCATCTCCAAATCACTCAGCACCACATGCTTCGCGTCAGTCGTCGCAGACCTCGATGTCGAAGACTTCCCCGATTCTGCACGGCGTCGGTCCTGCTCCTTCTCCAACATCAGCCTTCTCTTCTTGTAGTAGAGTTCACATTCATCCAGTTTCAATAAAAGATGTTCTCGATGTTTTCCAGCAAGGGTAGTAGGCGTCCCTCCACTTCCTGGTCCCGTACTCCCCACTGAATCGATGCTCCTTTGCCACAGTTAGCACAGACGACGATGTCTTGTCCGTAGACACAGAGTCAAACGTAGAAGAGCTCATAACCCTGATGGAATAGATGAATGAATATCCGGTTAAGATTGAACTCAAAGAACAGTTGATATCCGGAAAGAGATAGCTTGTTGGTTCACAAGGATTGCGAGAACTGAGATACTTTAATGGTAATAACAAGACATAGATAAAGGTAATCGCAAGACTGATAAATAAATCAATATATGACTGTCACTCTAACTGATTATGGTATAAGAACCAATAATATGGTAATAATGCCGAACTTCAGGCAATGGATGCCAATATGTTAATACTGACTGACCGGCCGGATTATTTAGATGACTGATTTACTGTATAACAGTACAACCGTACTATCAGATGCATGCATGCATGTATGCATGCATATATGTATGTATGTATGTATTTATGTATGTATGTATGTATGAATGAATGAATGAATGTATGTATGAATGAATGTATGTATGAATGAATGTATGTATATATGTATGAATGTATGAATGTATGTATGTATGTATGCATTATGTATGTATGCATTATGTATGTATGCATTATGTATGTATGTATGTATGTTTGAATGTATGTATGTATGTATGTATGTATGTATGAATGTATGTATGTATGTATGTATGAATGTATGTATGTATGTATGTATGTATGAATGTATGAATGTATGAATGTATGTATGTATGTACGTATGTATGTATGTATTTATGTATGTATTTATGTATGTATGTATGTATGTATGTATGTGTATGTATGTATGTATGTATGTATGTATAAATGAATGAATGAATGTATGAATGTATGTATGAATGTATGTATGAATGTATGTATGTATGTATGTATGTACATGTATGTATGTATGAATGTATGAATGTATGAATGTATGAATGTATGAATATATGAATATATGTATGTATGTATGTATGTTATATATGTATGTATGTATGTATGTATGTATATCTGTATGTATGACATTAGTATGATCTATCTATCTATCTATCTATCTATCTATCTATCTATCTATCTATCTATCTATCTATCTATCTATCTATCTATCTATCTATCTATCTCTCTCTCTATTTCTATCTATCTCTATCTATCTATCTATCTATCTATCTATCTATCTATCTATCTATCTATCTATGTATCTATCTGTCTTTGCATTTATTGATCTACCCATCTATGCAGACTGCACTCTGCCGGACGTGGTCATCGTGCAGATTCTCAAGCATCACCTCGGCTGGTCATGGCTGGATGACGGCAACGCTGGTGCAGCTGTCAAACGAATTGAGCGTATCCATAAGGGAGCTCTTAACTATTCACTGAAGATAGCCTCAGTGACTTCCCCGCTCAAATACTCCGTCCGCAATATTTTAAGAACGTATGCTTATATCGATTGGGTCGCGGGAGTTGATCCACGGAGATTAAAGTTCCTCGACGAATCATCTTTCCGCAATTTCGATCTCTATCGTCGCAGAAGATGCCGCTCTATGGCTGGTCAGCGGGTAACTATGTATGTATGTATATATGTCATCTATTTATCTGTCTGTCTATCTATCTATTTATGTATTTATTTATTTATTTATTTATTTATTTATTTATTTATTTATTTATATATATATATATTTATTATTTATTATTTATCCATTTATAATTATTTATTAATATTTATTTACTTATTTATTTACTTATTTATTTATTTATTTATTTATTTATTTATTTATTTATTTATTTATTTATTTATTTATTATTCATTTGTTTGTTATGTAATCGTGTTCAGTTATGCATGTTCGCATCATCTTATATGTATGTAATAGGTAGATATTGGAAGAGATATGACGGAGCATGTGGATATCACATACAGTGTGACGTATCTTACAAGCCTGACCCATCCGCGAGGAGGAGCTCTTCTTTCAGTCAGACTGGGAAGCAGTAATGCCGTGGACTTTCTCAACAGCATCTTGGACGCTATTGCAAATAATCTCCTTGTGGCAGGTGATTTTTCCTTGTATTAGACAACGCAAAGATCCATTACGTGGCCGCTATCAAACCGTTTTTGTTTGCTCTTTTGCGTGCACTTAACATCAGACTTGTTTTTTTGCCTGCATACTCTCCTGAGTTAGCCCATGTGAATTGGTGTTCGGAAATGTGAAAGCATTTATGAGAAGCTAAAGAGGAGCAGGATCTTTTCTAGCAGAAATTTACAGAGCTTTTGCACACGCAACTAATCTGCAGTCAGCAGTTAGTAACTGCTGAATACGGACGCTGTATTCCATAAAATATTTATAAGGTTCAACTTCTGGTTCAAAGCCTTGAAATATTAATAAGTATTAATAATACGACCAGTGGCGATCAGGAAAAACGGAAATGGAAAGTCTTTTCGAACGTTGCTTACCTTGATCGGATTTCCATTATGTACTAATATATATTCGAATCCTTTCATAGATCATAGTATCAATTTAATACTTGAAACATAGTACTGAATATTCAAACTAATATTAATATTAATACTAATAACCGAATATTCTTGATTTTTTTATTTTTATTCCCGACAAGTATATGGTGTAATTGTTTTTTTTTTCACTTGAACAGGTGGCCCCTGGTCAAAAAAATAACGAAAACAGAAAAACTGACACAAAAATCGATTTTTCTGTCATAAAAATCATTTCAAACAAAACCGAAAAAATCAATCAAAAAAAAATCGTTTATTTTTTCTCTTGAATGTCGTTAGTAATAAATCAACGGGGTTACGATGGAAATTTTCCTCAGTTTTCGAAAATTTCAGAGCAGGCAAAAACTGTCACGGTCGCAAGAAAAAGCATGTGGTGGGAATTTTTGATGATGCGCTTCTTCAAGGTATATATGCTTTTTTTACCACCGGTTACAGGTGTGTGCACTGATATGCAGGGGCAGTGCTTTTCTTGAGCTGGGGGGCTACTAATTGTTACAAAATGACGATATTTAATAACCGATAACTGTCCTAACGATATGAAGACTGAGGAATACCTAAAGTAGGGGCTCCGTAATCTCCAGACCAATGATAACCGACCGTGCCAGACCGGAACGGTAACGATATTGCGATTATATACCGGGTGGGCTGGCATACTTGAATCCCTTCTCCCCCCCGGCCCGCCCGAGCGCGCTCACCTTATGCGCGCGAGTAGCCGAACTTATACCGCCGCCGACCAACCTCGGACAGAATGTCAATACTGACCTCGGAGTGACGGTCGTCACCGTACCCACCCCTGTCGAAATTCCGTGAAATTTTTGTAAGGACCGGTCTGAATAATGTAGGATTCCGAAGGAACTATAAATCCAGATAGTACCAAAAGTTGTTACATATTATATTCATGTCGTGCTGTCTCATTATGTAGAAGTATAATTTGTAAACTTACAGATTAAGTCGTCAACAGCTATCCCAAAGACAGAACGCATTGCAAAAAAAACTATGTGAAAAACAACACAAAGTATGGATACTGTCCACACCTAAGCAATATCTGCAGCTCGCGCTAGCTTCCTTTCTTCCCGCTGTTTATTTTTCAGTTTTTTTCGCATTATCACTGACTTTTTCTTGACTTGTAAAGCAAAAAACTTAAATTTTCACTTCAATTCAGCATTAGTTTAGTAAAATTTTCGTAAGTACCGGTCTGAATAATGTAGAATTCCGAAGGGACTATAAATCCGGATAGTATTAACGTTATACAGATTATACTCATGTCGCGTTGTCTCTTTATTTAGAAGTACAATTTGTAAACTTACAAAATAAGTCGTCAACAACTATCCCAAAGACAGAACGCATTGCAAAAAAAACTATGTGAAAAACAGCGCTAAGTGTGGATACTGTCCACACCTAAGCATACCTGCCGCTCGCGCTAGCTTTTTTTTCTCACTATTATCTTTTTAGCTTTTTTCGCATTATCACGAACTTTTTTCTTGACTAGCGAAGCAAAAAGCTTAAATTTTTGCTTCAACTCAGCAGTAGTCGCGCTGCTTCACAGTTTCGACCTGCATACATATAAAAAAAAACCATGTCTTCAAGTTCAGATATGAGCGTGCAAATGATTTTACCAACTGCCACTTCTCAAAGCACATCTGCGCGAGTTATCGCTCCTCCTCCCACGGATGCGCGATTGTTTCGACTCCTCTCGACGCTGTCGTTTGGCTTGCCGTTCGTCAGCCTCCCTTCGGTCTGCTTCGGCGGCTATGTCGTCAAACGCGACCAGTAGCGGCGAAATATCTCGGCCTGCTTTTGCTGCCCGCTCCTCAACGCGACGACGAAGATCCTGTTTGAATTGCTCGGAGATGATAGCATTTTCGCGAATAACTTCCTCCTGCTGACACAGTACTTCTCTCAGACTCGTGTAGCCGAAAGTCCGATTGCCGCAGCCCCATGTCGCTTGACATATGTCCCATGTAGATATCGCGGTCCAAGCACGAGATAGAAGGATAATCTTCTTGTCTGGTAGCACAGGCTGTCAGGTATGCTCTTGCTCGGCGAGAAGTGATTCGTGAAAAACACGTTTCATTTTATCATGACATTTTGCATGGTCACATGATGCTGCCCAGTGAGTGGTATCAGCATGGAACGACAACGCTGTCCAGCAGCCGCAATAAGCTTCATTGCTTCGAACGACTGGTGTACAGTAGGAAAATCGAGTTTCCATAAGAACTTTCCAGCTGGCAACATACGCAGTATAGCTCTGACTATGTCTGGCATAATGTTCTGGTTTACAGACCCAGTGTCAGTGTGCAAGAACACCGATCCCTTCGGTGGTTCAGTGACAGTCGCAGCAGAAATAGTGACATGATCTGTAATGAAAACAGGAGGCAGCAATCGAGTTTCGTGGCGCTTGCGTAAGTCGTTCAAAATGATTGTAATCTACACAGAAACAATTCAACATCATACTTATGACTACGAACCCTTAAAAAAATAATATATATATAAATATATTATTATTAGTATCGACATATATGCATAAATAAATATCCCTCGGGGCAGTTGGCGCTGCGCGAGCTGCGCTAACGCCTTCGGCGGCGCGCCAGCGCAGTGCCAACTGCCGCTCCATATGAGTTTTGTGTATGCTTATTGTCAATTGATGAGTTACTATGTAATTACTATGGAAACGTGTCCATCGCTGACCATCACTTCCTCGACCCAAGTTTTGGTGCCAGCTGATCCTTCCACCACTTTAAAACGAGGTGAACCTCCCTTCCCAGATGTCTCGTCAAATTCGATAATATCGTCATAGACAGGTAGTTGATCAAGCATTGACGGATTAACAACAAAAAATGGAAATTGGTTTCGTTTCCAAGGTGAAGCACCAGCAATAAAGCGACACAGATCAGCTCCAAGACCATACAGAGTGCAGTTGAATTCCATGAAATATTTAGGCATAGCTTCCTCAGACATGGTAGCTGCTTTGGATGGCGAAATGCGCTTTGCTACCTTGCTCCCAAACACTCCTTTCTCACGCAATGTTTGCTTCACCTTCCTATTGGAAACAGAGCGTCCGAGAACTTTCGTTGCAATAGCGTAAGTGCGTGGACGGTCGGGGCGGACTCCATGTATACGGGTCTCTGTATCTATCGCAAGTCGGAGGTCTTCCTTCTCATGGTCAGACATAGCTCTTGGTCGACCCCGCTTCGAAAATGCAAACTCCCGGTCGAAACCACCACGTTCCCATCCAGGGTAAAGTGATGTGTCGAAGGTACTACGTGGAACATTGTAGTACTTGAGGATTGCTGTAACAGATTTCCTCGGTGCAGTAAACAGCTTGCGTCTACCACGCACGCCTGTTTTCTTCCATCGCCGCAGCTTGTACACTTCCACACATGCAGTGTTTACATGTCCTTTTCCATTCGTCAAACTTGAAAGCCCTGAAAGCGCCTAACGTTTTAGTTCCCCCTATTTCTCCTATCGACGAACCTTTACTTTCCCCAAAGAAAGTAGAGGAGGTCAATTGGGAGTCAAGAAACAACCACAAATGTCAGATTCTGAACTTTTTGAACAGTGAAAGCTGAACCTTAACCAGACGAGTCGGACTCAGATTCCGAGACAGTCCGCATCATTCCTACTGAGCTGAAAAGCCAAGTACCAATGTTGACGCTCGGAAGTAAACTCACTGGCCTGTTTAGTTCTCAACTAGCTGCGGCTAGGCATTATGAAATAGTTGGCAGTGAAAAGCAAAAGAAGGAGTCACTCAAAAGGATCATATTTGCTTACTTGTTGCAGTCCTGCTCCCATGACAGTAAAGTTATGGCAGTGATGCAACAAGGAGGAACGGATGGGCCAGCTCACCGTGCAAAAATTGTGTATGGGCGATGAAGCACTTGAAACCTATGCGTCAGAGTTCAAGTTCGCACAACAAGGCTTGCATGATAACCTGCCACGGGTAGACCAATATAACTTAATAAAAAGATCCGGGACTCACTACGAACTGCGTCTGCAGTAACAAAGCTTGAATAACGCGCAGCACCAACAAAGAGCGCAGAGTAATATGACAGTGGCAGGATATCATAGTAGTCAGCAAGTTGGGTCATTCGCCAACGTTTCAACTCGCCCCCACCCGTCGCCCGATATTACCGCTACCCGTTATCATGAAGTGGTAACTGTTTTCGAGTAATATAAGCTCCCGCAATCCTGAATAAATGCCCATTACTTATACGCCATATTACTCGAAACCTCTTAGCACTTCCCCATCTCCGAGTGAAGCCGTTTCCCATGACCGTTACCGTAGGCTCCATATTACCTGAATCAAATACTTACCACTTCCCCGATTTCCCACAAAGCCGCTACTCATTACTTATACGCCATATTACTCGAATAAACTGAAAACCGTTGTACGTTTACAGGACGGTTACTCGCTGAGAGTAGTTGGAGTCATTGTGCATAACGATCAGGTAAGTGGACCAAAGACATCAGTGAGCGGCGTTTACTGTGTCCCACTAAAAGGAGGGATGGTTGGATAGATAGATAGATAGACAGACAGATAGATAGATAGATAGATAGATAGATAGATAGATAGATAGATAGATAGATAGATAGATAGATGGATAGATGGATAGATGGATAGATAGATAGATAGATAGATAGATAGATAGATAGATAGATATCCCAGTCCATTTTGTCATCATGGAGTTTGGGAGGCTCCATTCTGAGTTTAGCTAGATCAAACTGGCATGGGCTTCATCGTCATGTTGGTCTAGTCACAATGCCATGGCTCGGCTCCGATGCGAAGGGCGGAAGATAGGAGATACGCTCGACTATCAATAGCTCACTAACTTGGCCTGGGGTGAGTGAGGGTGAATAGCCGGATAGGGGCAAATAGGGCCCCGGGACGGTGTGGTGCCGAGTCCTAGTCAGTGACCCATCGTATCTAGTGCCTGACAACAGGTAGGGTTTACAGACGGGTCTGAGAGATTCAGTGCCTACCGCACGTCTTCTGTTAGGATGATTGACTGCCTTCAGCCTGGCACGTCAGGAACTTCCGTTGTACACTTTTTCAATCAGTGCCGCAGTGACTGCCTAATGCGGGTCTCCTGTTTCCTTGCACTGCAAAAACATTACGGGTGGCTTGAATTAGTCAAGTTCCAAGAGGACCAGCAAACCATCTACCACTCTTACCCCAAGAAGATGAAAGATGTGAGTATATGGTTGGCAGGGTAACTCAACACACTTGAGAAACAAGAGAAGCTGATGAAAGCCCTCACCACCATCCCAATGAAAGCAGACATGATCATGAACAAACTAAAACATCTGCATCCTTTTGCTCGTTATCACGAGAACGTTTGGTTATCCTTACTGCCTCAACAGAGATCTGCCTGGGAGGATTTTTTGCAGATAGTGGAACAAATCGCCCAAGGGAGTGTGTCAGTAACCAAGACACAGAAACTGTATGCCAGTGGGTCTGGCAACTCACGTGCCGATCCCATCACAGTTAATCTCATTGTGGCAAGAGAGAGACAAGCAAAGCTAGACAAGGTCAGGTGTTTCAATTGTAATAATGACAATGTTATGAAGTTCTGTCTTGTGCGTTGCCTCCTAAACGACTGTCCAAGGGATAGGCATGGTCCCAACAACTGTCCTTTAAGACTGCAAGCGGCACAGACAGTAGCACTAGCTCGAGGGACAGAGTGAAGGAAGAGCAGTAAGACTCGGTGCTAAGGTTGAGAAGATTGAGGCAGGCACAGACAGAGAGAAGAGCACAAGAAAGAGACAAAGGAGAGACGCAAGCTGAAAGCATCTGATTTTGTCAAGGGTACAAAGAAGGTCATCAGCCTGAATCCTGGGGGATCAGACTCATGTCCCTAAAAGTCCAACTCAGAGGACGATGAGCAGGATGACTCTGACCCCCTTGCTTTGGCTGATAGGAATCTTAATCTTATTACCGATGATGAAGACTCAGATGATGAGGGAGGGGAAGTGGACAAGGTGGGATACAAAAATCATATGTACGCGATAAATATGATTGAGAAAGAAGGAGAAGTTGAGGGAGAGGAGGAGACACATACCACTCCACCCCCACCTTCACCTCTTTTTGCACCACTGAATCTGCCACCTAGCGCAACTGGAGGAGCTGGGAGACAGGCCGGAGGGATGGAGCATGCACCACGACTGGAAAGGTCAGTCAGAAAGGGAGAAACCACCCGCACACCCACCTTCATGTCCAATGCTTGCCAAAACTCTATCAAAATGATCCCCAAATTGCACGAGAATAATTTTAAGACCTCTTTAGAAATATCAGCAGATCCCACTCCTCAAGGGGCAATTTATCCCCTAAGGCTTGGGGATGGTTGGGGGTTTGCAAAGTAAGTACACTAGTAGACATTAGTCTCCGGATACTTGAATAATCGTTTGCGCTGAGGCACTTTGATCAAAGGTTGAAGGAACAATAATGAATTTAATCAATGGTTAGAAACCAATGACTGAAACTCAATCTAATTTACCATAAATTTATAGTGAAATAAATACCACAAATTTATATACTGATCTTGTGGTCAGAAATTCAAGTGATGATTCAGTATGGGCCAATCTATACTAACTGGCAACTAATTGTGAATAACGGTAATATCAACGTAACGAATAATAATTATGATACGAAATATGAAAATGGTAATGAATATGATCCGGTCAAATATAAATGTTATGTCGTGAAATTGACCATAAAAGGTAACAATATATTTAGTAAATATTATTGCTTACTCTCCCCCTCGGCATAACAGATATGTATATGTATATTATCTTTAAGTTACTAACATGATTGGCCATATGAAACTAAATGTAAACTAGCGATTCATGATGATGAAGTATGATACATGTTAATGTTGCATTAACACTAAAAATGAAAAAAAATAATTCGTAAGCATCAAAGGATGCAGGTCCTTGCAGCGGTGTAGCAAGTCTGTTGAATAAATTCATCCTAAGTGTCTGTAAAAGCTAGAGGCATTAAACCACAAACTGCGGTAAAGCGTCCTTGAGCAACACCGTAAACTGTGCGACTAGTTCCAAGAAACGTGGCGTCGGTAGTGACTTCGTCAGCATGTCCGCTAGATTGTCCTTCGTCGAAACGTGTCGTACGATCACTTCGCCAGCCCGTACTCGTTCTACCACGTAATGGTGTTTGAGTGCTAAGTGGCGTGTGCGATCAGTGGCCATGCCGTTCGTTGCGTTCAGGACCGCCCCCCGGTTGTCGTTATTGATAGTTGATGGCGTCGGCAACGGAATTCCAACGTCCTTGCACATATGCAATATCGCGATTGCTGTTCGGCATGTCGTTGAGTTGGCGATCGTTTCAGCATCCTGAGTCGATAGTGCGACTGTGGGTTGGCGCTTCGAACTCCATGCGATGGGCCCAGTCGTCATGTGCAGTTGGCCGGTTCTTGATCGTCGCGTGTACTCGTACTCACATGCGCCCAAGTTGGCATCGGAATACGATATAAGCTCGAAGCTGCGGGTCCGAAATGGGAAGAAAATCACTCTAGGTGTTCGCAGAAATCTGAGGATGCGAGCTATTGCTGAGTACGCCACGTCAGGCTTCTTTGATGCGAGTACCGCCGCGTGGTTGACCGCGTAGGTGATGGCCGGTTGAGTCTGAGTCGCAGGCCAGAGAAGGGCGCCAAGCAAGCGAGGGAGCGAGAAACGCCGAAGCATAGCTTCTTTGCTGGCTGGGGGAGGGTCAGTCGTCGCTGTAGGGGTAGCGACTGGATTGGCTTCTTGGAAGTTGAAATCCCAGGTAAGCATGCCCTTCATGTATTCATGCTGATGTATGACTATGCCCTCTGAAGTCCTAACAAACTGCAAGCCACAAAATGTTTTGACTTGTCCTAGGTCCTTACTCCAAATGAATGTTTCAGTTTGGTGAACAGGGCATTGTGCTCGTCTTTGGTATTATGAAACACGAGCAAGTCATCAGTGCGAAGGAGTAGATAGGGGGTTAGTTTCTGTCGGCCTGTGACTGAAGGTAGGAAGAAAATGCATGGGTCTAATGTTGACTGTTTATATCCTATACTTCTCACATTAGTAGACACATGGTCAAACCACCTTCGCCCTGCCTGGGGGGTTCCGTACAGTGCTTTCTTCCACAATAGAATCATTGAAGGGTCGCTTTTGTTTTCGCACCCCTTAGGCGGAAAGGCGAAGGCAATGTCCTTCATATCTGCATGGGAATAGGCTTGTGAAAAGTCGAGGTGAGAGATCATGAGGTCATTGAATGCAGCATAAGATACTAGTAGCAAAGGAAACATTGGTTGGGCGGTGGGGGAAGAGCATTCATATGGATTGTAATGAATGTATTCTTTCATCCTATTTCCTAAAGCTACTAGTCGCGATTTGTATTTCTCCTGACCTGTAGACTCATCTGTCTTTATGGCATCAACAAATGTTGTATGGACAGGAGGTACATTCGCTGTTATTGCTGCGGCTCGAGGTACCCATTGCAGTGCTTTGCATTCGAACAAACCTTGTAACTCGGCTAGTTGAGCAGCGTGTACCTGAGGGTGTGACTTTATGGTTTTCTGTGGGATATGTAACACTCTTGTGAACAAACAATAGCTGTCCTGTCCTAAGGCCTCCTCTTCCTCCTCCTCAAACTCATGAGCAACAATAATGTGTGCGGTATGAGTGGGGTGGTTTGCTGGTGTTTGTTTCCTAAGCCTGGGCCCAGCAACTATGTTTGTTGAAGTTATTGCAGCACCATCCCATGTTTGTGGTATGCCCTTGTTACTACTCCATCTATCTGGTAGAGGGAATTGTGGTGCAGATGAGGAGTGTTGGGCTGGGTTTGATGTTGCTCTGTTGTGTTGTGTCGTTTGCCGAGGTGCTGTGTTCGTCTTTTTCTCTTGTGCAACCGTTGTTGCTGGAGTGGGAGCAAATGCATTTGGTGGGGGATGGAGTGAGCCAAAATATGGGCTTGGTTGCACGTAAAGACTTGAAGTGGCCTTGGTGGTGTGTGGGGTTGTCGTGTCATCGTCCAGTGTGTCGAGTGTGTTTTGTGAGGAATGTGGCAGTTGGTTTGTTGGCCACCAGCCACTGGGTGTGTTGGAGTCCTGAAATTGTGGCAGTTGGTCCTCGTTTTTCCACTGGACTGACTGGGTAGATGGTATGCTAGTGGTAGGAGGGGAGGTGGAGGATGTTATGTTGTGCGACACTAGTAGTGGTTGCCAAGGTCGTGCAGGTATTTTGCATGTGTAGCCACGAGTCATTGTATCGAAACGAACATTACGTTTTTCTACTGTCTGTTTGGTGTCGTGAATGAGGATTTTATAGACTCGACGAAATATGTTGTAGCCAATGAGAGTACCTGGCACGGCGACAGGCTGTGCTTTCGTCGTTTCCATTTTCACCCAGGCGAGGCATCCGAAAGGTTGCACGAACGATTGCACAGGTTTTCGGCCCATAAGCAATTCCCAAGGGAATTTGCCTTTGTCCTTACCTCTGCAAAGGGGCGTGACCATTCGCATGGCTAGTGTCGCTTTATGTGTGTCCTCCCAAAATGTGTTAGGCAGGCCTGCATCTAACTGTGCTGCTAGTGCGCGTGTGTCGTCTGTCCTATTCATTCTTTCAGCAAAGGGGTTCATGTTAGGCTCGTTACGTGTGGTGGTTTTGAGGATGATGCAGTGTTTGTCTGTATAGTCTTTTAGTACTTTAGAGACAAACTCGCCATGTGCTCTTATCTGCTTTAGTTTGTTGCCTGACTGTCGTTCAAAGAAAGCAAAATATGCGTGTTAAATGTGGCATGTAAAGCTTAGCTTCGCGGGTAGGTGTGTAGAGGTCACAAGCAAACTTAGAGCGAGAACATGTCACTCCCCCTCTGTAGTAGTTACCGTATCTTGACATTACGGGGAATGGGCCGCTGAAATCTATGTTGAGTGCTTCACCTTGCTTATATTCTAGGTCTAGATAGTTACCTCTGTACATAGGGGGTTTGTTAGGTTTGCCCCTATTGCATCCATGACATGCACGTACCAGACGCATCCGATCTTTGCCAGCGATGCGTCTGCCTACGCTCTTTGCAAACTCGTTCATTATGAGTGGATTTGCATGCATCAGAGCTCTGTGTAGGATCATTGGATCTTACGGTGCATGTGATGGGAGAGGATTGACTGACCACAATGCAAGGTCTGGTAGGTTGTCGATGGTTGCAGCCAGTGACAGTTGTTCTCTCTGCTTGTACCTGTATGGTATATATCTTTGATGAGGGTCAAGTGGTGTCATTCCTGGCTTATCTAACTCGTATAGCAAGTGTGAATTGAGCCTCCCCCTTGCTAGTATGTTCTTCTTGTCAAGTGTTATGGGCTTGTCATAGATGAATACTTGCCCATTTTGATGGATGATTGTTTTGTGCATGTCATGGTCAAGGCATGGGGTGGGAACAAGGTTGAATGGTAATGACGGTGATATGAGTGAGTTGGGAAATGACTGTTTAACCGATTGACCATAACCATTGAGCCACGTCGGAGTGGCAGTAGCCCGCGTCCTCACCGGAAGCGGCTTACCAGATATGTTATTGAGGAAAGCCGGTTTCTCTTCGCGGATAGACTTGGGGTCGATAGGCGCCTTCTCATGGAATAGCCATCGGTTGCATGCGCTGTCGACCACGTCAGGGGGATTGCCGTCGGCCATCAGCACATAGTTGACCATAGGGCGCTTGAGCTCTGCCCGTTCTAAGTCCATTGTCTCCTGCATCCATCTGTTGTATTCGTCCATGTTCTTGAACTCCAAATATTCCAGCTCTGGATGCATGTTGACGTAGTATTGCCACTCGCGTACGTTGGCGAAGTCCAGGGCGGGTGGGTAGAGATAGTTCTCATGTTCAGGGTCGTCGAGCTCCGGGTCGTCGATGTCGTCGGTTGCATCTTCGTCAGGGATGGTTGCTACGTCTGTGGTATCTTCTTTCGGGTCCCTTATTGCTTCTAATTCGTCAAATACGTCTGCCATTAACACGAATTCGAATATGTGTGAGTAGTCATGACGTCGTAGGCGTTCGCGTAGTTCTTCAGCTTCCACACGTCCGGCAGGTGGGTAATAGTTGAGCGGTGGTCTCACGTTGTCGTTGAACAGTGGTTCTATTTCAGGTGTGTATGGTGCTGGAGGCGGTGAACGCTTCACATCGGACGGCGTGTCGGGTATGTTGAGTATGCGTTTCAGTTGCTTCTCCAGTTGTTCTCGCCATCTTTCGCCTGCTGCACCTACACCGTAGGGTTCGTGCTGTTCTTGTCCGGTCTCATCTGTTCCGCTTGGAGGTGGTGGGAGCATATTCCATGGTGGGTCCGTCTCGTTGATTGTATACGCTTCGTCGAAGTTGGGTATGTCCGGCGTGGTAGCGGCGAGCGCAGCTAGGTTCGCATTCGGTGTCGAAGAGGTCACCTCGTAGTCTTCTTCGTTTTCCGTGAAGTTAAGGTGGGCGTGTGATTGTGCCATTGTGGCCGTCCTGGGGTCCACACGTCTCCCCCTCGTCGTAAATTCATCTAGGCTCATCGCCATATCTACCATTGTGGGTGTGTCTATGAACAGTGGTGCGTGTGGTCCACCTTCACGGTAACGTAACAGATGTTGAAATGCGAGGTCACCTAGCTCGGGCTGGTCCGTTGGTATGCCGAGTAGATCGTATCTCGTTCCCCTTTCTCGAAGTCGGTTGATGAGTGGATGCCGCTTGGCCATGTTGCAGAACTCTTTGTGTGCCGGCCAATCGGTCCTCTGATGATCGGTGTTGCAGTAGTAGACGAGTTGACATCCGCTGCAACGCTTCAGTTTCCCTTCTTGGTTGCCGCAGTAGGTGCAATCCCATCTAATGCTGCCGCGTCTGGTTTCGCGTATAGTCTTGCAGTCGACGCAGTCTGGTTTGGTTAGTGCCCAGTTCTCCGGGAGTAGTCGGAAGTCCTTCACGATGCTCCAGTAGGCCAGCTCATCGGTGGTAGGGTGACGAAAGCAATGATGTGCATCTGTCCAAGCGAAGGTGTATCGTCGTTCTGTTGGCTGTGAAACTCCAGGTACACGTCTGTATTGCACTGGTTGGCCGTAGGGTAATGCTTCGATGGCTTGTATGCGACTTATTGCGTCCTTGTTGTCCGTAGATGCATTCGCTGAGGTCGTCGGCGGGGCCAACGGGGTAAAGCACTCGGTCTGCAGGTTCGGTGGGATAGGTACCGTGAAACTTGAAATGGGCGATTCCTCATTGTATGCCATTGACGGGGTAGGCGGTGTTTCGCTCATCGAGGTGTCCTCTGCGCTGGTTGAACTCAACTGTCGCTGTCGATGTTCTCCGATGGGCGTTGAGGTAGGTTGCTCTTCTTGACGGTCTTGCTCTGATGTCGTCCTGTCTTCCGGTGCAGGTGAGCTCATAAAGCTCTGTGTTGGCACGCGCGGGGATTGTGTAGTTGTTTCCGGCGGTTGTTGCGGTGAACTACCTGGTTCACGTCGTGCTCGTCTCGGGCATCTTGTCCGCAGTACGATGTGCTCAATACCTGTTGAGCCGGGCGCGTCTTGAACTAGCAGCGATGGTAACATCCACGGATCCGTTCTTGGAAGGAAATAGTTGAGGGGTGTTCCAAGGGGGCACCAAGGTCGCGGCCAATGGGCAGGTGGGACAGGAAATCCTTGTGGGATCGCTCGAAATGCGTCCCGCATGCGCGTCCATTGAACGTAGGCACGTCTGTAGTCGTTCTCGTCCATGCGTTGTGTGATTGTCAGCGAGCTCCATGGGATGTCTGGGCGTCTCGTCGGGTCTTCCACGTAATCAGGGTGCGGTGCGGGCGATGCTTCAGTGGGGGGTGGGAGGGTTATAGGTATCAGAAGTGGGTGTTAGAGGAGACAGTTGGATAGGTCCTGCTCTATTTCTGTACCTACTTCCCCTTTGTACGTAGGCTACTTCTTCTTGCGATGGTTCGCCCTCCTCTGGTCCGGGTCGTTCGCCGTCGGAGTCGGCGGAATGCATCAGCCATGTCTCGGGTGGGTCGCCTGTTGGATCATCGACGTCGTCCGTGGCTTCCACTTCGGTTGTCGCGTTGGCTTGTCCGCTCGATCGTTGAATCAGTCTTGTGTTGGTCTGTTTAGGTTGGCCTCCACGTCCTCGTTGATTCGGTCCTCCCCCTCGACCACCGCGACGTGTGTTCGAGTTTTGCTGCGTGGGTCGTCTGCGGACTGGGCATTCAGCCCCAGAGTGTTTCGGTCGGCCCTCGCAGACTCGTTTCATGCAGGTGGATCGACACTGGGCCGCAATGTGTCTCGTCGGTTGCAGTTGAGACATCGGATGTCTTTGTTGATAGCAACGGGTGTGGCCGAAGTGAACAGGGCTGTCGAGGACCTAGATGAGGCAGCAGAGAGTTGGTTAGCATGGTATGCTTGTAAGATGAGTGAACATATCTCATTATAACGTGGTTTGTCAGCATCAGCACGAGACCAATACATAGTTCCCCCTACATCCCCCATAGATAGAGAGGCGCACTCCTTAAGTTTAAAGAGCAAGAATACGACTCTGAATTCATCAGGTGGAGGCACTCCTCTTGACTGTAGGCGCTCGAAGCGTTGGGTCAAGAGCTCCATCCATGTTGGTAGGCCATTGCTTGACTTCAGCTTTGTCTCGAACAGCTGCATTAGTAGGCGAGCGATGGAAACCGATCCTTTGCTGCCGAATCGCTCGCAGATCGCTGTCCAGATCACCGCTGGGTTGGTTCCTGCTCGTTGGACGGTCAGTAGAGCTGTCGACTCTTGGCATGCTTCCACAAGGAAGCAGCGGACATGGATTTGTGCTTTGATGTAGTCTGCTTGGCTGAAAAGTGTATCCAGGTCAGTTGGTACGTTGATAGTAGGCAAGAGGGCGGGTGCTTGGCTACCTGAGGACGGGTTGGTCGAGGATGGGCTGCTTGAGGACGAGCTGGTCAGTGATGACGAGCTGCTAGATGATGAGTCGCCACGTCTCGATCCGTATGCTTCATTGTCTTCGTCGTCATCGCTCCTCCTTCTCGACTGTCTTGCTGTCGAGGTGTCTTGCTGTCGTGCTGACAGTCCAGATCCAGTAATGTTGTTAGGGGCGGGGTGGGTGTGTCTTAGTCCAGTAGTTCTGGTACTTGCGTAGATTGCAGCAATCTCTTGTACCGAGTAGGGCGATTCTTGATCTTCCAGAAGTAGTATGTAGCGTGCGTCCACGCCCAATAAAAAAGCGAAAAATTGGAATTTCCAAAGATCAAATTCATCGATGGGTCTTTTCGGGAATTTCGGTAGCTTGAGTTGATAACGGGGCGCATCCAAGGCTCCATAACCAGTAAGTACACTAGTAGACATTAGTTTCCGGATACTTGAATAATCGTTTGCGCTGAGGCACTTTGATCAAAGGTTGAAGGAACAATAATGAATTTAATCAATGGTTAGAAACCAATGACTGAAACTCAATCTAATTTACCATAAATTTATAGTGAAATAAATACCACAAATTTATATACTGATCTTGTGGTCAGAAATTCAAGTGATGATTCATTATGGGCAAATCTATACTAACTGGCAACTGATTGTGAATAACGGTAATATCAACGTAACGAATAATAATTATGATACGAAATATGAAAATGGTAATGAATATGATCCGGTCAAATATAAATGTTATGTCGTGAAATTGACCATAAAAGGTAACAATATATTTAGAAGTAACTTTTTCTCCTCATCTTCCAGTTGTAAGACTGCGCCGATCGCGAACTTTGATGCGTCTGTGTTGACTACGAATTTTTTCGAAAAGTCATGCATCATCAGCACGAGTCCGCCATCCTTCGGATCTTTATAGATGAGATCTTTGAGTGTGTTGTACGCTTCTAAGGCTTCATCATCCCACTTCTCAAAATCGATCATTCTCTCCAACTTAGCCAGAGTTGCACCCCAATCAGGTATGAACTGGCTGTAATATTAATATTGCGCCATCGCAAGAAATGAATGCAGCTCTGTGCGATTCTTCGGCCTCTGCCGGCTCATGATCTCCTCACTCTTCTCTTTGGATATCGAACTCTATTGTAAGAGATTTCGTACCCCAAATATGTCACACTTGTCTTTGCGAGTTGACATTTCTTCAAATTACATTTCAGGCCAAATAGTTTGATACGCCTGAAAATATCTGTTAGATGGTCGATGTGCTCTTCCATCATATTGGAGTACACGATAATGTCATCGATGTAACAAAATGCGTACTCTCCCGCCTTCTGTCCTCTTCTCCTCATGAAACCTCCCTCTGTCTGGTCATTATATTTGCTATTCAGCATGCTTTGCATCGCTTTCTGAAAGAGTCCCTAGGCCTGTTTGAGTCCCATCGGAAATACTTTCCACTGATATATTTCCATTCCTACTACAAATGCAGTCATCCATCTGGAATTTTCATCCAGTGGAATTTGCCAGAAGCCATTCTTCAGATCAAAGACTGAGTATAGCTTGGCGTTCCGCAATACTTGCCTTCCTTCTTCAAGAGTAGGTAATGGATTTCGTTTCTCCTCTAAAATTTTATTGACGCGGGCATAGTTAACCGTTAAGCGCCATTCTCCTCCCGGTTTAGGCACCAGTCTCGGTTGGGAAACTATTGGAGATGTCGATCTCTCAATGAAATCCTCATCGAGTAACTGCAGTGCTTGTTCTTCTGCGATCTTTGCTTCATGTATACTCAGATTTGCCCGTCGTGGCGCCGGTGAAGGCTCAGCACCTGGTATTTTACAAATAACCGCGGTGAAGTCTTCCTGCTTGACACCTCCCGCTTGAGGGGGGTCAAAAATCATTTTGTTCGCATTCAATCTCTCTTTCAAAACATCTTTCTCCTTCTCCGTACATGCTCCTCCTGCCAATTTCTCGTCTATTGCCGCCTTAAACTCCTCCTCTGACATTCTCTTGTGATGCTTGAGGGGTGCTCTGTCCTCCTCCAAGCCTAACTCTTTTTCTGATATATCGTCCATTCCCGTTTTTCCATATGTGGCAGTGTCTGGTTCGTCGTCCTCCGCCAGACAAACCAACATATCTATTAATATCGCATATTGCAACGGAGCTTTTCGGGTGTAGAAACCATCGAAGCATGTGAATGCTTGAGGAATCAATTTCAACTTGTCCTGGTCTCTGAGCTTCCGCTTGTATGCACTGCTCTGCTCACGAGTCCTGAGACGACAAGCCACCACTAAGTGTTGCTTCCGTGAGTGCACCGGTATCGGATGATCAATAAGCAGGTCCAGTATCTCCTGCGCCCACATCGCCTTCTCATTGTACGGGAGTATGACAGTATATGGTTTATATTTTCAAAAAGAGTGCGCAGGCACTTTTTCACTTCTGTCAGTGAGCGCTGCCACGTAGGCTCGTCACCCCAGAATTCAGTAATAAAGCTTTTAATGTATTCTGCCTGGATATCAGGGAGTCGTCCCTTCTCCTTGGTATAAACTCCTGTCTGTCATTCTCTTCCACCTTTACGTGAAAGCAATATCCGTTGGTAATATATACATCGGCCCCTGCTCCTTCTTCAAATCTCTCCAACGATGAGCACCTTTTTCCCATGCATATAATCTCCTCTTTCCTCTTTTCAATGAGATAGTCTATTGAATTTTTTTCTATTGTGTAGAGACTGTAACAGTATAGACATCCGCCTCTCTCTTGTCTGACAGGTTTGAATTATCTTTAGACACCGCGTCCGTTGGCATATATGCCTAATATGTGTGTGTAATGGCCACCTGTTTCACTTCCGATGCTACCCCTAGGTGTAGGGCCTCGTATGAGTCAATAGCATGGAGAGAGTCGACAGTATATTCTTCTCCTGGCTCTACGCAGTATATGACTCTTTTGGCGGCGCAATCAATCACTACGTTCATTGTCGCCAGTTGGTCGTATAACAAAAGAACAAATCCGTGGTGTTCGGGGACAACGTACAAGTCCACTCGATATACACGTCCGGATTTCAATTTAAAATTTAAAGTGATGATGCAAGTTATATCAGTCAGACTACTAACTAGTTTCAAGGTGCAAGATGATTTTTTCATATTAGTTTCTAACCACGCATGGTGTTTCGTAGTAAATTTCCTGCCGACAATATTAATATTCGCCATAGTATCATTACCAACGTTTATAAAGGTATTTAATATTTCACAAAAAATGTTCGTATAGCATAAAGAGTCTAGCCTGTAACTTTTTAAGGCCAATACAAGGAGCTTGTGTTCTAAAATCTGTATCATTTTCTCGAGGTTCGACTCCTCCTCCCTTTCCGCCGTTTTTGTAAAGTCTTTTTGGTATTGTTCACAGGCGAAGGATGATTGTACTTGCTTTCTCTGTTTGAGAATGTGAGGAGAGGTTGATGTCGTCCATCCTCCTTGTCTATTGTTTGTCTCTGCAAGTTGATAAGATTGATTGCATGTTCTATTCTTACTTTCTTCTGCTGTGGCTGCGACATGCCAGCCTGCTTTCTCTTTGCCAGCGCTTTACTCGCCTGCCTATTAGCAGCATGCACTGTTTGTTGTCGTGATAGGTGTACTGGTATTGTACTACCTTTGAGTTGGTCTGTGGCATGCTGTGGGCTCTTAGACTCACTGGTACCCTTGGTTGGGACCTGCACAACGGTGTATCGTGCAATGTTTGTTGTTCTGTTTGCTCATTCCTTCTCTAGTTATTAGACTACCTCAAATCTGTTACCTGAGTCAGCATCAGTGTCAGTAGTGGTTGCGCCTGATGTCGCATATGCCTGTGGTGCTGAGGAACTCGAGCTTGAGCTCGAGCCGTCTGCACAGCCCCTATCTCTGTGGTACGGGCGCTCTGCGCTGCCGTATCCACCTCGGCCAACCCATCTTCCTCCTCCTCTACCTTGAAATACACCTCTTCCTCCTACTCTTCTCACAAATATTCTCTCCCCCCCGCGAGTGTACGTGCCTCGTGCGAAAACTCCTCCTCGATTGATTCTTCTCCCTCCTCCTCTTCCTCGTGTTCTACCTCTTCCTCTACTTGCGGCTTCTATGGCTGCAGTCTTCTGATCATCTCTAGCGAAAAGAGAATTGATCGCGTCAGCTAGTTTGTGGTAATGGTCCGCGACATCCGGTAATTTCCACACCTGATCATTGCGCAGTCGGCGCAGAACGGCGACTGTGTTAGTTTCGTTCGACCGTACGTTCTTGAGGAGTGTGTTTCGGATGTGGGTGTCCTCGACATCGTGGTTGTACGGTCATTTCTTATTTGTGTGTTTGAAGCATTGTGCCCGTGCCCACCAACGAATACAAGGTGTGTTAGCTTCACGACTGTTCTCTCTTGGTCGCTTTCCTAGAGATCGTTGCGTATGTGCGGCTTGCGGTGGAGCAGAAGCAGATGCAGAACCGATCAAGGATGCTGTCTGGCTGTCGAGCATCTGACAAGCGGTCATTACTTCGGTCCACAACATTTTTGATCTCACTGCCTTAGTCGTAGCATCAAAGACGCTCATCTCCAAAAAGTTCAAGTGTTTTACCTTGTCGAAGGTTTTGCAGTCTTGCATGAGCAGTGTGATTTTATTTTTGTTGTAGACGTGCAAAGCAATGAGGAAATATAGTAATATGGCTTTCTGGTTATAAAAGAGAGTGTACTGGGTGCACACATTTGTTAATACAGATGCAAGCTGAGTGACAGACTGCAACTGCTCCGATACTAAGTAGAAAATTTTAAACCTAATAAATGTGCCAGTTCACAAGTGTTGGTATCCACTTGCATTAAAGTATCGAATGAAGGTATCAATGGCCAGAGTATAAATCATCTCTGCATGTAAACATTTCATTGCTAGCTCCTTCTCTCCTCTGTACTTCTCGTAAGTTATACAATCAAAACCATCTCAATGAGAGATCGATCGCAGAGAGGCTCTAGGACTTCATACTCCTGCTCCACCTCACACTGGTTTTGCTGGACGCATCTGTCCATCTCATTGAACTCAGTCATGAGTGTATTCTCTGTGTCAGCATCATTGGCACTGATAGCATAGAGCTTAAGGCCACCCTCCCCCAATTTTGATTTTAGCTAGGGCTGCCTGCAGCGCCGTGCTTTTTCTTCTGGTAGTCAGTCAAGTTAATTACTATTCTTCACGCTTGGGCGTCATCATACTGTGGGTCATCCTCCTGCTTTCTTGGGAGCTGGGTTAGATATGGTAGGTGGAGCCGTTAGCTGTGGATTCACCCGTGCTACTGCCATTGCCACAACTATCTTCTGCTTCTGATCCTTCTAATATTTCTGTCTCGTCTCTTCTTCTTTCACCTGTCGTGCTAGATGAGTCACTAGAAAGGAATTGTGCTTTTTCTCTCATAGAAGAATTATCACCTATGTTATTATTTGGGATTGTTGTGAAAGTGTATTTAATGAGAGTGTGATTCTTCGTGTGAGCACATTGTTTCCATGTTGGTTTTTGCTCCTTCCCCTCAAAGATGCACCTATGGAGTTGTGTGAGGCGTTCAAGCACCTGACAAGACTAGTCAACCTCCTCGTAAACAGGATGTTGCATTGATTTGTCTTTCAGTGCTTTGTACATTTCATTGTAAGCAAGTGTGAATGCAGTTACAAAACAATCATGTGCAAACTAAATGCCACTTTGGTTTCTACCTTCGAACTTTCTTTCTAGATTCTTGATATCAGTGGGGACACCACAGACAGATAGTCATGCTGCAGTTGTGCGTTTATTTTTCCACTGTATGTTTGTGCGTTCATAAAATTCCGCAACGAGCACAGCAGCGTAGAGTGTTGCAGATATGTCGTATATGTCGCATAGTGTAAGGGTGTCGCCATACTTGATATCAAGCAATTGCACTTTTTCGTGCTGAAACCTCACTTTGTTGAAGAGAGGCTTCGCAAGGCAGGGAATTTCGATCAGGAGGTTGCTTTGCACTTATCATGGCCTATTCCTTTTCTCGTAAGGAATGTAAATGTGTGTTTTATAATATGTTAGGTAGTTAAGGAAGAAGAACTCTTCATCATCATATGTAGTAAACTGTTCACATGTATTTGGGATATTCTGGCTAACATAATCCATCTCTCTCTGCATCTGTCAGTGGAGAGCATCCAATCTGACATGCACTCACTTCTTGTGCATTATCCTCCACTTTCGACTCTACATCGGCTGTATACGTATACTCCTCTCTCTCCTCTCCATCTCTATCCCCTGAGCTTTCAAGCTCTTGTCCTGATCTTTCCAGATTGACGAAAGCTTTCAAACGATAGCTTCAAGATAGTCGTATATCACTTGGATGGACGGAGACAGATGGAGATCAAGGAGTGTCGTATATCTTGAATGTACCTGGCAACTGCAATGGAGATAAAGTGCAGCCACCAGGCTAGCTGTATTTTCTCTACAGAAACCAGAGGAGATTACAAATCTCTCACACAAGAGCAAGACAAATATCGAAGCACTGTCCGACGACATACTAACTTCTACAAAACATCTCTTTTAACTAAACTATCGTTATATCTGTGTAGGGCCTGACGCCCCATAACTATTTCAACAGAAAAAATGAAGGAGAAGGTTGCATTGAGTGATAAGAATAACAGAGGGGAAAAAAAAAACATACGTTATTCTCATAACATAAGATAGAATACTAGAATGAGCAGACTGGTGTGACACCAACTGATTATAGTCCTAGTGAGGGAGGAGAGGAACAGGAGACTCAGTACTCAGAAGAGAGTGCAGGATAAGAGCTTGAAAGCTCAGGACAAGATCTTGAGATGAAAGCAATCGTTTGAAAAGCTCAGAACAAGAGCTTGCGAAGCAGGGAATGTTTTCTCTGTTGTTGTGGCAGCGTTTTGAGCATGTTCGGATCCGCTTGCAGATTATTCAACATCACCTAAAGATAGATAAATAGATATAAATTAACTTACATGCTTGTTCTATCAGGGCTGCATGTCAGAGGACATAGGCATAGATAGGTAGGCAGAGGTAGATAGGTAGGTCGATAGATAGATAGATAGGTAGGTAGATAGATAGATATATAGATAGATAGATAGATATATAGATAGATAGATAGATAGATAGATACAGCGCTTTGGTCCTGTTCAGTTGTCTCAGCTTGCAAGTCATTCAATACAACATACACATATATAGATATAAATACACATACATACACACATATACACATACATACATACATACATACATACATGCATACAGAGTTATACATACAGATTTACATACAAACAAACATACAGTTTGTTGGTAGGTTGGTTGCTTATTTCCTGGCAGGGTTGGATGGCCAGCTCACCCGCATCATCTATCTATCTATCTATCTATCTACCTACCTACCTATCCAACCTATCTATCTATCTATCTATCTATCTATCTATCTATCTATCTATCTATCTATCTATCTATCTATCTATCTATCTATCTATCTGGACTTGTGCACACTCCAAGACCATTACCCAGTAACTGCTGTCAATGGGCGGCGGGATGGAATGGATGCCTATGTCTTCGGATATGCAGAGCTGATAGACCAAACATATCTATCTATCTATCTATTTATCTATCTATCTATCTATCTATCTAACTATCTAACTATCTATCGCGACTAGTGCCCACTCCCAGCCCGCTATCCAATCGCCGATTTGCGGCGGGGTGGAATAGATACATATTTCCTCTGATATGCAGAACTGAGAGACCAAACATAACATAACATAACATAACATAACATATCTATCTATCTATCTATCTGTCTGTCTATCTATCTATCTATCTATCTACCTATCTATCTATCTACCTATCTATCTATCTATCTATCTTTCTATCTATCTATCTATCTATCTATCTATCTATCTATCCATCTATCTACCCATTTACATCCATCTATTCACCATAATATTACATACACATGCACATAAACATAGCTATACGCATGCATGTACATAGTTTTCATCTTTGCTGTCGCTCCGGACACCGTTAGTGAGTTCAAGTGTCTGTTTCTAGCCACGCCCGGGAGTTTGCTTGTCTATTTTTAGACACATCCCTTTCCAACGACGACGACGCGCCTCGAAACTGTTCCTGCAAATGAGAGAGAGAGAGAGAGATAGAGAAGAGAGAGAGAGAGAGAGATTTGATTCTCTGTGTGTGTGTGTGTGTGCGGGGGAGGGGGGGGGCGGAGAAAGGGGACGAGAGAGAGAGAGAGAGAGCGAGAGATAGAGAGAGAGAGAGGAGAGGAGAGGGGGAGGAGGGGTAGAGGGAGGTAGGGAGAGAGGGAGAAGGGGGGGGAGGGGGAGAGGGAGAGGGGGGGGTGGGGGGGGGGAGAGGGATGGAGCAAAGTAAAGATTCTCTCTCTCTCTCTCTCTCTCTCTCTCTCTCTCTTTGACTGTTTATTTGCAACACGATCAAATGTACTTGCTAGTACTAGTAGTACATACATTTGGGGCTGGCGCGGAGTCGTTGGGTTCTTCCACCACAGCTTGCAGCAGGCTAGAAAACGTGGTGCGGAACTCCGCTTCAGACAACGCTTGCCCGCGAACAAGCTATAGGGCAAGCAAGACAAACAATAAAGATAGAATATACAATATCCACCACAGCTTGCAGCGGGCTAGAAAGCGTGGTGCGGAGCTCAGCCTCGGAAAGCGCTTGCCCACAGACAAGCTACAGCACAATCAACCATATATAGTTATAATATTATGTATATATTATTGGCTTGCAGCAGGATAGAGAAAATCG